>SMSR01009338.1:0-17758 GCA_019453355.1 Ceratina japonica | reverse complement strand
GCGGACGAATAATCGTGTGGCGAACGAAGAAAGAAACGAAGGCGGCGAGGGGCTCGAGGGAACTTCTCTGAAAAATGTAAGTAAACTTTCTATCGAATGTTTTAGACCGGGGGAACTTAAGAAACTCGACCGTTCTTTCAATATTTTAAAGTGCGCTCTCTTAAGTCTTCCCGTACGCGAGATACTGCTTCTAAGATGGAATTTTTTTTAGCCCCGACTACAAAACGTCTGGCGGCTCCCGTCCCTCCACCATTTTCGGAGTAATAAATGTATTTCGAAAATGTTCGAACTGAAGTTTGCCGTGCAAGTAGCGCAAAGTATGTTTGATCGGACGGTGTTAAATGGCGGGCGTGCGCTACTGAAAAATCTGCCGGGCGTTAAAAATTCAATTGCGCAGCGAGGAACGGACGGTCTCGTAAATGATTCAATTAACTTTTCTTTATTATGAAAAAACGAGCGTTCGATAAATATCGCCGTGGCGCGCGAACCGTGTTTTATGCCGCAATCAAAATTCAGTGTGCGCGGGCTGAAATGTTTTTCTATTCACGGTCCCATAATGGTCCAGATTGTGTCCTAACGAAGTGCAGCACCGCGAAAACAAATCTCCGTTACCTACCCCCCTTTATAACCCAATCTGGCCCGGAAGTACAAGCAATTTATACCGTCCCGTTCATTTACTCGTTTTTTGTGCTCTCGTTATCGATGGGAATGCATAATAGTAATCTCGAAATCTTATTCCAGCCCGCTATCAGCGTTGCGTTATTAATTTCCTTATAGAGAGAGCGTATTCTATTAAAAATTTCATTAAAGCGCAAGTATGTTCCACGGAGGAAAACAGGAATCCCATTTATAACGATCAAACTGTAAATATCTTTTTAATCGATTCTCCGGCTTTTTTAACTTCGTTTACTCGCAAAGATAAAAGTTTGGAATCATATTTCCCCTGTATGCTTGTAGGAATATTGATGCTATACGATCGTGCACGCCACTTCGTGCATTTTTATGTTCACGCTCCCGTTCGATCGCGAACTACTCTCGAGTTCAAGAGGCGAAATAGCTGTTTATTCATTTGGAGGAATATCACGGTACCACCAACCGTAAAAATGTAGTGATATCTGGCAAAGTCGCTGGCGCCGCGGCCGATCGGAAAACACCGATCGATGACAGACGCCCCGACATAAAATTTGCCTGTCGAAACTGGCACAACAATTTTTTTATCGCGGAATCTGTACGCTTTTTAGAAGACCTTTCGGACGTTTAATGAAGCGGGAGATATAAGAAGCGGTGGACCCGAACATTTTTCCAACAACGTTGCGAGCTCGCTGACATTTAAAGCCCATGCATGTTTGTTAAGGAAATTACGTCGCAGGCAGCCGCGCAATGGGAAAAGCTATGTAACCTGAATTTCGTTAGCTCGCACGTACTCCATAAAATTGCATTACGTCCTTCTCGCGTTGTCTCCCAGTTTGCATATCCGGCCGATCTTTAAATACTTCTAAATCCCCGGGCCGCGAGAGGAGACGGAGGAGAGGTATAACTTGTTTTCTCCCCTGAGCAATTCGCAGGGTAAAAAATAAGTTTCCTTAAGTAGTAAAGTGCGAATCGTTCGAGGGGGCAATGAAAGTAAAACGTAACTAGAGTTTAATGGGCCTAAACTCTCGAACTTCCCCCTTCTCTTAATAAATAAACGCGACGGACAATTTTGCCAAGTTGCATCGCGCGATTTAAATCTGTCCGAGTCGCTGCCGGATCGGCAGTAGATCGGCAGAATTCCAATTAATTTTCCCGAAGTATAACGCCTCACCGACTCCTCGCAATTTACAGTGTAACAATTAACGACGTGATGAATCCGAGATTGGATTTGCATCGCAGGCGCCAGGTAATGACGAGCGCGAAAAATCGAGTTAATCCGCGAATTTGTCCGACTAATTATCAAATGGTAATTAGCGCGACTTCCCGCCGTTTCGGATTTATCAACTTCTTTTCGCCGCTGATAAATCTCGCCGTTCCCTCCCGTCCGCGGACGAAAGAAACGCGTTGCGTTAGTATAAACGTTTAACTTGATAGCCGATGATTCAGAGCTTTTCTTCAGTTCTTTTTCGAAATGAAGACGAAGGAAAAAGCAGAGAATTGCTTTAAACACATTTTATTCTTGTTATTTATTACCGTTTCATTTTCTCCTCGTTTTAAGAGGAAATAAACTGATTGAGTGATTATACAGAAAAACTGAAGACATTTATTAATAACAGACTTGCAGATTTGCGATTTATTATTATATTTGCGAGGCACTGTCATTGGCCTTAGCGATCTGCTTTGTGTGTGTCACGTCTCATTATCAAGTCGTATTATTTTCCAGGCAGGCCCGTTAACAAATTACATCCGTATCTCCGCTCCCATCGGTCGATCAATCAGCTGGATCCATGCTTTGTCCCCTACATACAACACAAAGAAACGGCCGATGCACTTTGCCCGTGATATAATACACTATAGGCCTACGTCGACCTAATACAATTCATTCCTTTCGATTAATAAATCTCAAAAAGGATCTAATAAAAAATGAGAATTCTTCATACAGGGCAAATATAATTATAAAATCTACTGACAACGAGTCTTCGAAATGAATTGAAACAATTTTTGATAACCAGCGTCGTGATATTATAGAATTAATCAAAGTCGCAAGCGCCGGGTACGATTGCACGGGTTCAGGCTCTTATCCATCCTTCGGCGTCAAACAGAAAAGTAATAACGCGACGTATAACGAGATGCATCCCCGGGAAACCGGTTGTTGTTAACGCGGAACTCTCGCGGGTCTATCGTCTCGCAAACAGAGCCGCGGAATCTCGTTTGCGTCGTCGCGGTTATTACGAAGGTAATTAAACGAGACACGGAGTCGTTCCCAGCGTTTACAGGCACAGGCAGCGCGAAGCGTTTCTTAATTAGAAATCTGCGGGGACATTTAAGAACATCGTCGCCAAGCTGTCACTCCATATAATTGCAGCCATCGGGTCGCGGTCTGTTAATACCGCGAGAACTTCGAGCCGCGGTAGGCGATAAGAATAGAAGGTCGCTCTTCAGGAATCTCACATCGCTGGGACTGATGCTAATCCTCTCGCCGGATGATGTAAGACTGTAAAATTCCGCTCGCTTTATGGATAAATTGCTTCCCGGATAAATGTCTGGCTGATCGTCTGGTCGGTTTTAAATGTATGAAGCATCGCCCGTTTTTAGGGTTGCTTTCCCGGACGATTTGTCGCCGTAGCAGACCGTAAATTCTTCCTACGTTTGTCCGTGGCTATATCCGGAAATGAAAAATGGTGTGAATGTAGAGAGAATAGGTAAAAGAAGGGGACACGCGCGATGTACTTCTATCTTATCGATAAGACGAGGGATGATCCTCTTAAAGTTGAAATCCTCGGTATTTCGTAGAACGATTCTTCTGGCTTTGAACAGGATCAAAGCCAATGATCTCTGATTGTATCTGTCCCTCTCCCCGGGAATATCATTTCGGGACACGTAAACCATCAGTGCTTCACTCCGGATTTCTCACTTGCATCTGCGAAATGCAATTCCACGTTCCCATCGCGAAATCCCGATTTACGTCCCCCGCCGCCGTTATTCCGGAATATTTGTAACGCCGAGTAATACATTTTATTGTAGAAGGAAAATGTATATTCTAGGTTCTGTCTTCTGGTATGTGATTCCATTTATATCAAATCGGCGTATATCCTGCGCTCGACAAGTCGGCACGTCGTCGGATCGTCCAATGTGTTTCTATTATCGCTGCATTGCATACGGAAACTGATTCACGGAATTACAACGGAATATTCACGTGGCCGTTATCAAAATCGACGCGATATACCAGACTCTGGCATATGATCGAGGTTTTACCTTGAAAAATATCACGATCTCTCTATTCAGTCTTTAGAAGCGATCTCAAAACCCCATGCGAAGCGTTATCTCCTGATATGCATAGACCTCTCCTCTTAGGAAGCGTGTTAGGATAAGGCGAGCCCTTCCGTTCTTCTAAGCCCGCTTCTCTTCGACCATAAACTAAACTCGTGCCACTGCGACGACGGTACTTCCAGAGTATATCCCTCCGTCCACCGGCATTTTCTATCATACCGTTGTTCTGTCAACCTCGTTTCTGGCTATTGCAAAAAATAGCGTTTCCATTCGTGATAAGAAGTTCCGCGACGCCGAGCACATTCAAACTATCTAGCGTGTGATATAACGAGCGCACGTAGTGCTGCAAAACCTCCTATCGTAGATGGAAATGCCATTTTTTCGAGCACGCCACGGCCAGACAGTACCTGACGAAATCTCGGAATAGTGATACATTCTAGTTTTTTTTTTTTCTACCATCGTTATACAGAATAAAATCAGTAAAATAATCTGCTGATTCTATTAAAAACCTCCGCGAGAATGAAACATGAGACTCCATTGATATAAAAAAATGTTTGAATGGAACAAGAGGAATTTCGTATTTTATTTCCTCGGATATTTGCGTGCGGTGAAAATTTTTCTGTGCGCCAGGAGCGCCGCTATTTAATTGATCTCCCTTGGACCGTCGGATGTCTGCCGGGGCAGAAGTCCCGTCGACCGATTCCGGCAGCATGTAAATTAATGATGACGCGTCGATGCGCAGCGGCGATTTATTGATGACCGATATTAACGGCGGACCGACGGCCAAACAACTGTCGACGCGCCCATTCGTCGGTTTCATTAACGCAACACGTTGCTTTCTCGCCGATACTTCGGCACCAGTGACTCCGTGGACAATTGATAGCGTGGAAATTTCGTGAAACGCTCATTTACGGTGAAAATAATCGACCGTATTTAACGTTAAGTCTCCTTTCACATTCGACAAGAAATTAATTTATACAATTTTCAGCAGAAGTTCTTTCAATTATTATTTGTTGTATTATTTATGATTAGAATTATTGCTTAAATCTCTTCTATCTAATTTTTACAAAAATTATTCGATGCAACAGTAGCTATTAAAATTAATATTTATTATTAGAAATGCAATTTAATCTAATATTTGATTTTCTTTTCTGGGTGCAGGAACGGAGCTTTTTCGATCATTGCAGATATTTTGTACGTTTAATGGTCGATCTTGTTACTTACGATTAGAAATGGAATTTGAGCATGAAGGCAGATTGGAATTTAGCCGTCTTCGCTCGAATCTGATCGCATTAATTGCCCGAGTACGCAGCAGATTCTAATTTACGGGGCGAAATGAACACGCAACGCAGTGAATAGAGGCTGAATAGAGGGCTTCGTGGAAGCTCACGAAAGTGGCTGCTTCGAATTATTTCGAGAATCCATATAACCGGATCAAGATTACGTTAATTGACATTTCCCATGTCGTCTTCACGGTAAATACATATATATATATATATAAAATAAAAAGAAGTATATAGACGCCGTTATTCAAACGTAGAGAAAAAATTTCTGAGTACTATTATAGAAAAAAATGTTTGAAGGCAGAGGCTCCTAATTGGACGGGTTGTTTAACAGCTAATAAAAACACTTCTCGTCAAAGAATGTTTTCATTCGGCCGCGAACAAAAGGCGGCCCCGGGCTGAATTAGCACGTTTCATGAAATTCTGTTTACAAATCCTCGCGGCAATAATTACAGGCCTGACAATAGGAATGAATATTCCATCGGTCCTGATTAAAATCGCAATACACGCGACGTATAATATTGGTCAAACTGCGATGATAAAAATGCTCATTATGAAAATTGTCTGGTCATGCAAAACTCGGTTTGCAGTCGAGCGATCGTCGCGGGAGAGAATGGCCAAATTCCGGGAGATAAAAGAGTCGACTGGATTTCTTCTAACCGTGGATGAACAATGGAATGTTTCCACAAAGCCTTAGTGACAGAGTAAGATTATGACAATGTGTAATTTATGCTCGCGTCCTTTCACCGAACCGGCTAAGAGGAAGGAACCATCTGGATGAAATAGGAATGAAGAATGGAACCAGGTCATATTGCGCGATCAATCTTTACGCGAATTCGACGTACGAATTTTCAACCAACTCACGCCGATAACTCCACCGCTTTTTTTTCCAAAATAAAACTTTTATGGTGTGAATTTAAAAAATCAGACAGAAATCACAGTCTGTATTTTCTGTTAATTTTTCTATTAATTAGACAGAATGTCAGGATACAATACAAAGCGAGAGAATAATAATAATACTTTTAATACTGTTCTTAAGAACAGGCAGATAGTCAGTGCTCAATTCTCAGGACAGAATCTCAGTTTCCAATTCTTCGCTCAATAGAATTGAGATACAATAAGTAACATTGTCAATACTTCAGACATATAGCGCAGGCTTTTTTCGAATTTTCATTTCATTCGATTTTCACCGCTCGATTTAACCATTACAGCGATGATATTTTTATAAATAAATGGGGATGATAGAAAATTCTTAATCCGGCCCGGCGAAGGATACTCGAACCGTTGTCGCGGACACAATCACTCCGGCGGAACGAGAAAACTTTCGAGAAATCACTGATTGAATCGAGAGGATTCGCTAAGGGTCTCGCGAGATGAAATTCCTTTTGCAAACAAAGTTATCCGTTGTAAATAAACCGACTCCGCGGGCAGCTCGTTGAAATATCGTGTCTGATGCATCCGAGAAACGAGGCCCTCGACGTTTCCTTCACTTTGAACGACAGAAGCGTAAGAAGTGGTCCGTGAAGAACGTATTCTCATGTCATCGTTTCCGGGAAAAATATCTCGAATAGAATAGAAGCGTCGACGCCTTTCGCCTTGTCATTAAAAAATCAGTAAAACGTTTTAAGACATGTACGTTAATAAATGAAGGAAATTGAGGAGCAAATTTGCTAAATGATCGTTGATTTTTGCTGGATTTAGTGCAGTAAATTTGAGATCTGATTATGTCAACGAGGTTGTCAGGAAATGGCCCGAAGGGTCGGTCGGGCCGAACGATTAATCATTCGGTAATTTATGGACTCGGTAGTAGCATGTGTCACGATGACGTTGACCAAATTCCCCTGGTGGAAATGGCCGGTAATCGTGCGATATCGTAAAGAGGTCTACTCACGAGTTTCCGGGAGCTCGTTCAAAGGAAAGCTCGCGCTCTCCCAATCCCGGCGAACAACAATTGTTTTCAATCCAATTTACGCCGCATTTTATGGGATAGCCAACCGAGCTAACCATAGCCCGAATACATTGTGCTCGCTAGAAACTGTTCGCTTGTACTCATAAAAACAACTTTATATCATCGTCAGCTCTGAATTTTATTAAAAGATTAAATAATACGATGTACTCCTATAATACGGCGTACGCGATAAATTATAGCGTTGATAGTAGTTGATATTATGAACAAACTGTGAATTTTTCATATCGTGTCGTTTTTTCCATATTTTGGGAAATATTTATTTAATAAAATAATTATTTCTTGAGCTGATATGGTCGTATCTTGTGCAAACTTTTTATTTGATTTGCAGATTGCGTATGCAAATATATTTTATGTAATTACATGAAGATTTGCAGTTATTTGCAATTATCAGTGACGATGAGAAGCAATGGTTGAGCAACATTAGAGAGTGTACTCTAAGAAGATACTTGACAGCATCCGTAGGGTGTAATAGAGTTATGGAAAACTCAGATCTCTGACGTAAAAGGTAATCATCAATCATCTTCAAACTATCATCTTTTTCACACCCCTAGGTAAGTTTTAAAAGATCGTCGATTTGCTTCAGGTTGTGTCATCGAAGAGGTGATGGACACGTGGCTCTTCGCGCTACTCGAAACATTTTTTAGGAACTTGTGGACAGGTAGAGATTTGTTAAAATTTCACATGGTTTCATAGGAGATTTTTTTATATTAGAGATTGCGAAAATAAAATATACGAAGTGGAGGCTATGTATTTCGTTGTTAGACTTTTTTGTTAATTACTCGTTAATTATTATAATAATTAGCAAAAACTGTTTCAGACAAAAGTTGTNAAACATTTTTTAGGAACTTGTGGACAGGTAGAGATTTGTTAAAATTTCACGTGGTTTCATAGGAGATTTTTTTATATTAGAGATTGCGAAAATAAAATATACGAGGTAGAGGCTATGTATTTCGTTGTTAGACGTTTTTTTGTTAATTACTCGTTAATTATTAAAATAATTAGCAAAAACTGTTTCAGACAAAAGTTGAAGTTCTAGTTGACAGTTACAAATAAGGTCTTATGCAATTTTCCCGTAAGTCTAATGATTTAGGAGTAATTGAAGAAGACAAATGCATAGAATCTTTTTGGTTTCATGCATTTTATAATCTTACGTGATTTTAACATTGTTTTTCGTTTGTTCCAGATATCTTTCAGTCAATTTCGAGAAATAATGAAGACAGCATCCACAATCCCTATGGTGCCAGTATCAGCGATGAAACTATCAGCGATAAATTCATAAGCAGTATTTTCTTAAGCAATTCTCTTTGTAAATTATTGTATATCTCTTGAAGTTTAATTAATAAAGAAATAGTTTAAATGAAATTCAAACGTCTCGTAATTTACCTTTAACTCTAACTCAATCCCTTTTCCATGTCATCTTCACTATATAATAAGTATAAGTAGCAATAAAACAGAATAGAAATTTACGAAATTCTTAGAAGTTTGATTTTCGATAAACATTTTGCTCTCCGAGAATTCTTCAAAATTACGTCATCAGCAATAATTAGTGCTACCTCCAATGCTATCATATTCGCCTAATACAAAGTCTGAATTTGGAGAAAATTTTTATCCAAAACCCAGATTTTGTGTTAGGCGAATATGATATCACAGAAGGTAGCACTAACTTCAGCTGTGACGTAATTTTCAAAAATTCTCGGAAAGCAAAATTTTTATCGAAAATCAACTAGTCGATTTAGTCAGATCCCATAAAACGCCGATTAATCATATTTAACTCGTTAAATATTGAAGTCAGAAGAAAAATGCATAGAATCATTCTTTTAAAGGACATCAAAACCTACAACTTTTATATAAAAAACTTTTCCTTAGCATCGATAATTAACCTCTTCTTCACAGACACGACCACGAGATATCTCGCATAAATCTACTTTGCTTGACATTTACGAGACACAGAAAAAGGGTTTAAAGATGCTTATAACATTTCTACGAGTTCCTCGCAATTACTTGCAAAGGAAACAGCTTTAACGATGACTTAATACTTACCGAGCCCGCCCGGTGCACGCATTGAACGTCGTTAACGGGCGATTATTGGAGTCGTCAGGCTTAACGTTACAAGGAACACTAATTAGACGCTGTTTGCGTTAAGGAGCTTACGCGATATATCTCTCGAAATCGCGGACGATCACTTGTTTTCGTAGCTAAAATCGCCGTTACGTTTATTATCCGAGTGAAGTTCGGATTCGTAATAACGCACATGCTGCTCGAAACTTTCCTCGATTGGAAGGTAAATAGCCCGGGCTACCTCGCTTTTGCATTTCCTTTGAAAAGGGGAGGGAATCCCGGCCTCAGATCTATTTCCACCAAGGCCAATTGGCACAGAATCATTTTATTAACATAAATCGATCGGAAACCGATATAGAACGATCTCATNCTAATTAGACGCTGTTTGCGTTAAGGAGCTTACGCGATATATCTCTCGAAATCGCGGACGATCACTTGTTTTCGTAGCTAAAATCGCCGTTACGTTTATTATCCGAGTGAAGTTCGGATTCGTAATAACGCACATGCTGCTCGAAACTTTCCTCGATTGGAAGGTAAATAGCCCGGGCTACCTCGCTTTTGCATTTCCTTTGAAAAGGGGAGGGAATCCCGGCCTCAGATCTATTTCCACCAAGGCCAATTGGCACAGAATCATTTTATTAACATAAATCGATCGGAAACCGATATAGAAC
Organism: Ceratina japonica; assembly: GCA_019453355.1. Classification (NCBI taxonomy): domain Eukaryota; kingdom Metazoa; phylum Arthropoda; class Insecta; order Hymenoptera; family Apidae; genus Ceratina; species Ceratina japonica. The sequence goes on along the minus strand of SMSR01009338.1, from coordinate 7,874 downwards.
GATCTCATTGACGAACAGAAACGAAACGAACAATTCATAGATTTGACGGACGTTTAGGAAAATACTGTACTAATCTATAAATAAAAGTCGACTTGCCGTCGGGCGCGTTTTCCTTGGTGAATGGGATTTATCGAGCGGATGCGTTGCCTTAAGCCACTCTCATTGCTGATCGATGCAATATTATTACATCCGTCTCCCGGCGGATCGTGAATAAAGTATAAGCCCCGCTGCGAATTTCATCAGCTCCGCTCTTCGGAATCCCCGTCTCGTAATCCCCGATAAATATTTGATTCGCACACGGACGAACGGTTTCAACAAGTGTTAGAGGAACCGACGCTGGCCCGCGTCATCGACAAATTTCTTTAACAAATTATTCAAACGTTTAATCACTTTAAACCCCGGATCATTTTCGTCTAATGAAATTCGCGAATACTCGGTACTATTTCCATCGACGGATATCTTGGCATCCGTCTTCCCGAAACTGGGAATATTGGTTTTTCAAGGGTTTCGTGAGGGTTTCCGTAGACGCCGGGGCGAGGATAATAATGGGACGCGCTATAAATCGATTCCCCGGGGGAGAGCTTGAAACTGTCATCGTTTGTTCTAGGAGGAGACGAGCAAAAACGTGAACATCGAAGGGGCGCAGCCGAACCGGAGGAATCCATAAACGTGGAACCCGGCGCCGTCGTCGTTAGGATCACGTTCCCGTCTACCTGATCGCGGGACCCATTTCGATACGATACCGGGAATGATCCCGGTTGGCGTGTGTACGCCCGATATCCGGCCGGGCCGAATGTTTCTTCCGTCCCGCGTGCATTCAGGAAGTCGACGGTGAACTATGCGGAACAGGAGACAGGGCGGAGGTCCGGGGGTGAACGAGACGATGGGACGCTGCTTCGTGGACAAAGTGCCCTAAGCCTACGGTCCCAGTTTAACCGAATTCCCTTTGAGACCAAACGGCGATTCGACATGGAAGGGAACCTGACCACCTCCTGGACGAGCAACTNTTGACGGACGTTTAGGAAAATACTGTACTAATCTATAAATAAAAGTCGACTTGCCGTCGGGCGCGTTTTCCTTGGTGAATGGGATTTATCGAGCGGATGCGTTGCCTTAAGCCACTCTCATTGCTGATCGATGCAATATTATTACATCCGTCTCCCGGCGGATCGTGAATAAAGTATAAGCCCCGCTGCGAATTTCATCAGCTCCGCTCTTCGGAATCCCCGTCTCGTAATCCCCGATAAATATTTGATTCGCACACGGACGAACGGTTTCAACAAGTGTTAGAGGAACCGACGCTGGCCCGCGTCATCGACAAATTTCTTTAACAAATTATTCAAACGTTTAATCACTTTAAACCCCGGATCATTTTCGTCTAATGAAATTCGCGAATACTCGGTACTATTTCCATCGACGGATATCTTGGCATCCGTCTTCCCGAAACTGGGAATATTGGTTTTTCAAGGGTTTCGTGAGGGTTTCCGTAGACGCCGGGGCGAGGATAATAATGGGACGCGCTATAAATCGATTCCCCGGGGGAGAGCTTGAAACTGTCATCGTTTGTTCTAGGAGGAGACGAGCAAAAACGTGAACATCGAAGGGGCGCAGCCGAACCGGAGGAATCCATAAACGTGGAACCCGGCGCCGTCGTCGTTAGGATCACGTTCCCGTCTACCTGATCGCGGGACCCATTTCGATACGATACCGGGAATGATCCCGGTTGGCGTGTGTACGCCCGATATCCGGCCGGGCCGAATGTTTCTTCCGTCCCGCGTGCATTCAGGAAGTCGACGGTGAACTATGCGGAACAGGAGACAGGGCGGAGGTCCGGGGGTGAACGAGACGATGGGACGCTGCTTCGTGGACAAAGTGCCCTAAGCCTACGGTCCCGGTTTAACCGAATTCCCTTTGAGACCAAACGGCGATTCGACATGGAAGGGAACCTGACCACCTCCTGGACGAGCAACTTGACGGCGATTTTGCATCAGTTACCTTGCAACGATAGTTTCCTCGGGTGCATCGATCAGTGCGGCTCGGGATTCGATCATATGTGCGCAGTGGATAGGGGCACCTCGTCGATGACGCTGTTGTGCAGACCCTGCGATTATTCCAACTGTGATATGAACGTGTCGTTGCTACTCAGTGGGCTGGAGAGCTTCGAGGGGGTATTCTTGTCGAGGATTCCGAGGTTCAGGGAGTGCAACGATACCAACTTTGACGATCAGGTGAATATGTTTTTAAATTCGATGGAAAAGGAATTTGCATTTTGGTTTTAGCTTTCGAGATATCTTAACTCTTGTTGTACGTACTGGGGTGTACAACTTATGGCTGTATTTCATCAATTTTAAATATATGTTTTAATTTTTGTAACATACTTAATTCATTATAATTTTTTAAATATGATCTAGTTTATTAAATTATCAATACTACATTAAAAGGCACACTTTCAAGAAACTAAAAAAAAATGAAGTTAAAACATGAAACAGATTATTTACTATAATAGTTTTTGTCATTAGGGTGTAATACATCCTATGGCTATATTTCATCAACTTTAAGTATCTGTTTTAATTGTTTTTAACATACTTAATCTATTTTTTTAGTATGTAACCAACACTATATTAAGAAGTATACTTTCAAGAAGCTCCAAAAAGAAAATGAACTCAAAATATGAAATAGTTTATTTATTATAACGATTTTTGTCACTGGGGTGAGTTATACAGAGTGTTTTACCAGAAAAGTGTGTAAAACAAGGGTTAATTCCTTTGGCAAACTTCATTCTTGTTATAAATAATAAAAATACAAGATACACACTGTCATTCATCTGTATTAACCGAATACAAAGAAGAACTCCCCAATCTTGACATAAGGCAAACCAAATGACCCACTTTCTGTTCACATAACGATTTCTATTACCTTTTTCATTTTATAAATGATTTTAGTGTAAGTTAGTAAGTAGAAGTTGGTACATTTACTATATTATACGACTTGACAACCTCACTAACTTTTTCTTTTGCATGTTAATTGGGGTTAAACTGATATCGCAAGCAAAAGAGAACGTTTCACGTCTTCAGAAACTTCGAAAGATCAAGTTACCAATATAGTAATATTCAAAATGCAAAATTAACTTTGTTTAACTTGTGCCTTTATTAATCCTGACAACTAGGTCATCGTAGTCTCTCATTTTCATCATTTACTATAAAACAAAAAAAATAAATAAAAAAGAGTGTACCCAGAATTTTAGACAATTTTCTGAATGTTATCAGTGTTATCAATTGTTTTCGATCATTTTTCCAATCCGGTCCGCAGATTTTGGAGTGCACGCCGACAGGAAACGGGACGACGGAGGATCTGACGATCTCCTGCTCGCACCGGACGAGATTAAGTTCGACAACTAGGGGCCGCCGTTTCGACTGGAGCTTCCTCTTCGTGGCTGTGTTCATCGTGGCGGGTGGCTTGGGAAACATACTAGTCTGCCTCGCCGTGGGACTCGACAGGGGGCTTCACAATGTTACCAATTACTTCCTTTTGTCTCTCGCCGTGGCCGATCTCCTCGTCAGCCTGTTCGTGATGCCTCTGGGTGCTATCCCGGGATTCTTGGGTGAGCGGGCCAAATTCACACGATCTTTATTACCGGTTCATTGTCGACGCCCAAATCACCGTAACGACGAAATATCGCCTCGAGTGTCGACAAGAATTTAATACTTTTTTTATATAAGATTTTTAAAAAATCCTTGATACACGAAAATGAAGTGTTAATTTAAGAAGGTTCATCTGGTACATAGCAGGTCAAATGCAAATTATAGAAAAGGGGAGCTTGCTTGACTAGCATAAATGTTAATAACGAAGGTTATCTACTGGTGAAAGATGCAGATTTCGTTTGTTGTGTTTAGATATTTCTCGATTCATAGTCACCCAATCTACCTAAATTTGCAATTAAAATATTCGTTAAATGTTTCTCTTTAATATTACATAAGTTTCATTCAAAACTGTCTGTCAATACCTAATAAATTAGCGATAGAAGTCTGGGAAATCACTCTTTTCCATATGACTACATGTAAAATTGTCAAAAATATTTATATTAATATCTCATCATTAAGGAATCCAAATGATTTAAAAATTTTGTTGAGGTATTCTGGTATACTATTATAGACTATCAAATTTTGTTTTGGAGATCTATCTGTTAATTCCTTAACCGGATGAACCTCCTTAATGACAATTCCGCGACCGATCGCAAACAACAGTTTCACTCGGAAATTATTTTTACCATTCTGGAGCATAACCAGAAAGTTTTGGGACCAGCGAATCGTACATGATTGCCCCATTTGCTCTTATCTCGTGGAGCACTGAAATAAATTCGATCAGCAGACGCGATGTGTCGATGGTCTGGAACACAGCCAGCAGCGCGGCGAAAACAAAGGGAACGCGATCTGTCAATTAAATCGGACTAATTAAAGTCTTGGCAACGTTTCGCAACAATTAATCCACTGACCGCAGAATCTTCCATCGATTCTAAATCGCAGATCCAACGGTATTTTTTTTTTACATCGATTCTTTGGACAGGCTGAAGTGAAGCGTCGCGTTTTCCTCGACGAATCCCGCAACGAATCGCTGCTCTCCGCCAGATGGTCTGTCGCGGATCGTTCCGGCTTGTTCCCCGCCGACTGCGGCTCCCGAGGCACAGCTGGATAAGAACAAGCGCCGGGAAACTTCTACAGAACTTTCGGTACACAAAATTGGCCGGCGTCGTCGTTCGGAACAACCTAATTAAATCCGACTATTATTTCGCGTCGCGCGTCGTCGTCGGAAAATAACGCGCGACGACGACGCCCGAGCAATCGATAAAATTATAAAGCGCGGAACAGCTATAACCGACAGCTGGGAGAGCTTAGCGGAGAAATTCGATGCGTCCGGGAAGTTTCCGCATTTTCCTCGTGAAAACTCGGCCAGCCGTGTGGACAGGTGGCCTCTGTTTTAAAAATTCCCGGCTTTTCCACGGAAGTTTCCCGACCGATGAAGGACTGCGCTCGAAACTGCTGACAAACGATTCCCGATGGACCGAAAACTGTGACTCCGGTAATAATCAGTCCAGCTTCTTCGATCCCCGGATTGCGCCCGGAATTATCCGCTTTTAACGAACGAAATTTTGCGAGATTGAGAGGAGAACGGATAGCGCCTCGTCAGCGTAATCGTCAAAGAGTGCCGCGCAGATCAAGAATACGAGGCGTGGGATGAAATTCGTCGTGGTAAAAGTTCGCGCGGCGGACAGTGTCCGCGCGAAATTTCCGCCGGCCAGCGCGGAAGCGGAAAACGAACTGGAACAAGTTGCGTTACGGCGGCCTGGGACTCCGCCTCTCTCAGATTACATTTGCAACGCGATCCGCGGAGCCTGAATCGCGTGTTCCACGATAATAGAGGGATGACACGCGAGAGTTTCACGCTCCACCTGATCAAGGCCGAATTTTAACACCGTCTTTATACAAAATCTGTTAAAATTATGGAAGCTGCGTGACACTTTGAGTCGTACTCATAACCTCCGTTATTAACATTTACGCTAGTCAAGCAAGCTCCCCTTTTCTATAATTTGCATTAGACTTGCTACCTATGTACCAGATGAAATAAATTACTATTTGCCGAAATCTCGAAGAAAAAAGAAAAGATCATGAAGTTTAACTTTTTTGTTGAAGGCTCTAGAAAAAATTTCAAACATCCCGTTTGTAGATCTAAATGTGTTATATGAATGTGTAAAGTTTCATAAAAATCCATGAAAGAGTTAGACATATCGAAACATGTAAAAATTCTTAAATTCACCCCAGTCGTAGATTGAAAGTCGTGGAGAACTGCGATTTTTTCAATTTCTAATCACTTATAACGTATAGCAATATTGATCGATTTTGATGAAACTTTGTACATGCAAACAAATTACTTAGATCTGCAAACGTGACACTTCCAATTTTTATTCCAGACCCTAATAAAAATGTTAAAAACCGTGTTCTTTACTATTTTCCTCGCGATTTCAATGAATACCGAGTTTTTTTAATTTTTTGTTGTACATTCTATAGTAAATTAAGCTGTCTAAAATTCCACAGAAGATAAAGTTCTTTGATCCAATACTAAACATTTTATACCGTTTCGAAATGTGTCCGAATAATGGAAGTCACTGTATGTAACATTATATGAAGAAACGCTCTCTACAATATGGGTCATACTTCACGCATACATACACTCACATCACTGTGTATATTGAAACTTGTCAACAAAATCCATGAACTTCGCATTTTTTTATTCGGAAATTTCTATGATTCGTCAGCTTTCTAATTGCCAGCCATAAATTATTCGGCGAAAGTTCTCTTTCCACATTTTTCCCCAAGTTTACCAATTAAACGGACCGCATGGGTAAGTTTTGAAAAATTTCATACTGCGAAACGAGCACTCGCGATGCTTCCTTACGGACCGCTGTTCCCGGGGAAATTTACCTGAAGGAAGAACGGCGTGAGTTATGCGTTACCCGGCGATATTTGTCCCAGTGAGAAACGGCGAGAAGTTTTATGCTAGGGCCTGATAAACTGCTGACTGAGTATTACGAAGCCTATGCTTGTTTCATATGAAAAAACCTCGCCCGAAGATCTATGGCCGATTTTAAAAACCATTTTTGTACCTCGTTTGATGACGTAAACGAAACCACCATTATATACATATATATACATATACATATATATATATATATACATATACAAGGACGATGTTTCTAGCGTTAATCCTCAATCATTATCGTTCACCGGCGAACGTGCTAATGTTCCGGTCTCATAAAGTTCCTCGGTTCCGCGCAACAAAGCGTTTCCGTCGAGTTTCTCGGTAAACGGCGTAACGACCAAACCGACGATAAATGTTCCCGGGGAATTCGGATCACGGTCCACTCCGGTTCACCTGTAGTGTCGAGTAAATCGCAATTAAGCACGTGCCATCAGTTGCGCGTAGGTGACGCGTCGAAAACGGACCGCGCGTCCCCGCGTTTTTTATTCGCTGATAGATGAAGGCACGGGATTAAACGCGATTTTTGACGAGTCCTGCCGGTTGACCGACGCAACGACGGCGCCACTATTGACCGACCGGCATGCAGGTTTACTTACACAATCAAACCAACAGCTATTGTTCCACGGCCTTTATTTATTCGTTGACTTTGCAATTAGCGCGATGCGAAAATTGCAAAATCTGCGAACTTATTTTTTATTATTGTTATAGTCTGACGGTCTGCTTGAATAAATTTTATTCTGTTTTCTTATACGGTTTCTAGGTAGTTTTAATATTGACCGGCATCTGCGGGAATGCTCTGCTGTGAAACACTTGGATGTTCAAATAAAAGTAAATCCGTCGAAATTTCGTGGAGGTTTGTTTTCCGGGATTTTGTTTGAACTTAATCTGCTTGACCAGCAAGACGGTCCGGATCCTTATGCTCGCGATCGGTGGAGAGACCGAGGGGTGTTATCGAGGCATCGCAAGCGAGGATTCTTCGAAATTTTCGTTTTTCTTAAATTACTCCTAAACAGTTAAATTTACGGGAAAATTGGATACTACCTAACTTATAGCTGACAACTAGAACTACAACTTTTATCTAAAACATTTTTCGTTACCGTGAATAGTTTCCGAGTATTTCGATAAAATCTGTTTTTCGGTTTTTTGTTAATTACTCATTAACTATTGACAGTAGCGAAAAATGTTTCAGACAAAAGTTGTAGTTCTAGTTGTCAGTTACAAATAAGGTCCTATGCAATTTTTCCGTACGTCTAATGATTTAGGAGTAATTGAGGTAAAACGACATTTTTAAACAAAACTTCGCTGTTCTGACAGTGTACAGTCGCGGAGGTTTGTTTTCC
>SMSR01009337.1:6225-18613 GCA_019453355.1 Ceratina japonica | reverse complement strand
GTAGAGAAAACAGTAAACACGTTGGAAAATAGTTGGTCTTACGGGGAAGTAAAAAGGGAGTATATGCATAAAATTTCGGGATGCTTACGGATCTCGTATTATCAGGGAATTTGTAGAATGTCTTTGGGATCACGGAAAACGAAATGGTGCAGTCGAGACATGCTCTTTGTGAGTGAAGCACAGATCACGCGCTGCGAGCGCAATCGGTAGGATTCGGATCTTATTTCGCCTTCGCGGTGACCAGAACGAGATCCAACACCGAATTAACCATCGCCTCCTCGAATACGACTTCGATCTCCTGTTGCAATTTTTATATCTCTACTAAATTTAAGTCCTCGAAAATATGATTTTTGCTACGTACTCTAATGACAGTCAATATATGGCTATTATTAAGCGAAAATCGAATTTTTGTTAGAAAGAGCTGCAAATCGCACGATGACGATTTCATCAAGGCGAAAACATCGCTATATGCATGCATGCATAAATAACTTGGTTCGTAAATTTTTTAAAAATCGTCATTGTTTTACCAATAGTAAAATTCATAATTTTGTTTCTCGTCAAGCCATGCATACTGAATATCAATGAAAAACATTGTTCTCCAATAACTACAACGATTTCATGCAATGCCGCACTTGCGAACTTTTTTGTTAGTAGTATTAAGGAAAAATATGATCAACAAGTTATCGGTATGAGTTACTAGAAGCATTTTCCATTGTTCTAAGACGGAATTTTAAGTTCCTATGTTAATTTCGCGTGTTCTGTGTATCAGTTAATTTTGTAATATGAACCAATCTGAAAGAGACTTACGAGCTTCTGTAGTCATGGCTGTTGAATATATCACCGGGATCAGACTTTCGAATCTCATTTTCTCTGGCTGCCGCAGTGACGGATTTCCATATCGTGTTTTTCATTCTGCAGCAAACAATTTCACATACATTTAAGCAACATATCAAATTGCAATATTAAAACAGATTCGAATCGAACGTATGTATGCACTTACGCCTTCACTGTAACATCCAAAAGTAGTACTGCTAATGGTATAAGTACCAATCCCAACCAGAACGTGGGCGAAGAAAACAGCATTCTGTCGTTGCCCACCATTACTGCACCCACGTTTAAGACAGGCCAGAAGTTACTGGAATTTAATAATAGTTTGAAATTATTACAACTATTCTCAATAATTTCGATTAATTTATAAACGCGTTTGTAAATTCACCTGTATATAAAAATAAATAAAAACCAAAGCATAATGGATCCCCACATTGCTAGATGAGTGACCCACGTCCAAGAATTGATTATTAATCCAGCTTTTGCACACACCGTCACTACAACATACTGTCGACAGACAAAAATTTAATCATCTTCTATATAGGAATATTAATTAATGATTCATGGCAATCGTATAATTGAGACGTACAGTGTAGACGAAATTTCCCAGAACGTCGACTTGGCGCCACAGAGACTTATATCTGGGACCGTCGTACAACGAATTGGTCGACGGCCGATATACTCCGATTCCGATAAGATTCGCTGGCGCCAGCTTAGAAAATATAAAAGACGAGTTAAAACATTTCTCCCCGAGCAAAGGAACTCGAAGTTGGCCCAGGTGTCGTTGTTTCGACGAGAAACACAAGAGCAACGGCGGTCTCTGCGACGTACTCTTCATCAGAGACCATAATCGTAAATATTTCAACGCGAGCAAGTTGTTCGCGACCTGTCAAAGCTGTCCTCGCGATCGGTTGCAAATAAAGATGTTCAACGACAAAGTCGCCACGAGACGGAACGTCTGGTACGACGAAGAATCTCAAGACGAATCGAGAAGCCCTAACGAATACCTGGCGCGGAGGATATCTAGATTCGGAATCGGTGTACCAGAGAAATGTAGCTCGGGGCTGGTCCTCGGTCCCGTTCGCACCGAACGCGAATGTCTACCCCCGAAAATAATTAAATACAACTTTCACGTTCTTATGGAAGACGCGGTGAAAGCTTGGGAAGCCAATGAAAAAGATCGTCAAAAATCGTCGAAATATACTAAACACTTTAGACGATATGGCCTTTGCTCCGGTCCTCATTTTCTTTACGCGCTCGGTCCCTGGTCCGTGCAACCTGGAGAACGGAGCACGTTGCAAGGCCGAAGGTCTTTCAGTTTAGTTACTATACGTCGACAACCAAACGATTCGGAACTGAGACTTCCGGTATCGCGTCGTCAACTAGCGGCCAGCGTTTCGTACACCGAGCTTCAGTCAGGTAGATTCGGATCCATCGGAATTTCTGCAAAGGGACGCGTCGTGCTGTTTTGGACGCCAGAGTTCTGGTACAGGCCCAGACCTGCCTCCGCTGCTTACAGGTACTACAGAAAAACTATGTTGGAATAGGAAGTTGATTTCGGTAATCGTGTCCCGACAGGGAACTGAGGCGACACTTGGATCACCTGAGAAACTTTCGCCAGGGGAAAGAACGGCCGTCGAAACGGAGACTGTTCTCCAGAAGAAAGAAGTGTCAATGCGACGATGACGACGCGATAGTTGCGGAGGAGAAACCGAGTTTCCTCGAGCGAATCTTCTCCGGAAACGGATCTTGCAAAAAGAAAAAGAAATCGGAGAACCAGGAAAACGCGGCCACCGCTCAATTGACGCGACTGCTGCGAATGGACTTCCGAATAACGATCTGGGATATAAATAGTAACATTTTGGCGACGCAGCTGACGCTCATCGATCGCGATCTCTTTATACGGATTCCCGCGGAAGAGATCGAGATCTTGGTGTATCAAAGGAGCTCGAGAAACGCGCCTAATTTTGCGGCGTGGATCGCCTTCGGTCATCGAGTGTCCTGTTTAACCGTGACCGAAATCCTCGCCGTGAGGAAGTTGACTATGAGGGGCAGAATTATTGCCAGGTTCATAAACGCAGCCAGGAAATGTTTCTCCATGGGAAACTTTCATTCGTGTCGATCGATTTTAGCGGGATTGCAAGCGCCGGCTATATTTCGATTGCGACATACCTGGTCTTACTTGCGTACTCATCACGCTTTACGGTATCTTCGTATTTATACTTAAACGCCCACTTAATTAAATACGTGGTGCATATATTTATCGTGTTATTTTTTAGGTATGAGGCTATGGAAAGACTCTGTAAACTTTACAAGAGCCCGTGTACTGCGGCATATCGTCGCGCGTGGGCCAAGGCGGAAAATAATCCACCTTGTATGCCGCATGTCGGCGATCTCTTGGCGAGACTTATGAATCTGAATAGACCAATAGAACGTCAGGAGTACAATATGGATAATAAATCGAACCATAGAAAAATGTTTGCAAGGAAGACTGTTGTTAACGATAAGGAGGACAGTATAACGAAAAGTAATCGAAGCTTAGAACAGAAGCGAACCTCTAGTAAAAGTATCCTTGCGTCCGTTCTAAACGGGATGAAGCGTAAAAGGGATCAGAAAACGATTTATGAGGAAAAGACCGACTTAGCATGGACGACGAGGGAACAAGATTTGGCGTGGAAATATTTTTACCGGTGGAACAACATAGTCTTAAGACGAAAGATTCTCTTGAAGGACGAGGAGAGATTAAGGGATATGGACCCCAAGATGAAACGTGTTCTCGAAATAGTGACTTGGTTGGTGGACTCTCAGAAACGAGCTCAAGGATACGAGTTTCCGGGACACTCGTTCACGAGGGAATTTTTATTGAAGGCTCGATATAGAGAGGATCGGGAAAACTTTTTTATTAGTTTAAAACTGGAACCGTCGACGATCACTTGAAGGATTTATGGACTTTGCCAGCGTACGACGACACTGAAAAAGGAAAATAAATCAGAAAGGGAATGCTTAAATTATTATTAACAGGTAGAACACGCGCAGGATTGTCGCGGTGAACGTGTTGAAACATAATTATACCAAAGAATTTTATGAATAACGACATTTACACATACTGTCTTCGGGAAACGTACGCGGAGCTCTCACCGCAGTTTATGTACTCCTCAAACAGCCCGTCGTCGCGATTGATCTCGTCATCGTCAATCAGGGGTATGCTGTATTCTACAATACATCGATCGGTCAAATTAAAGAAAATAAGACGGAGAAAAACGATGAGAAAAAATAAAGCAGACGTAAAAGAATTGTAGAAATTAAATAAATTTATGTACATATATGGTATAGAGAGAGATATGTATATACACTTTATATACATACATCGAATGTTTGGTGGAACAGTATATCTACACGTGCTTTGTACTTACATACTCGTATAGGTATCGTTCTTTTTTTTTTCTGCTTTTTTAAATAAATAAAAATTTCCGACTCACTTAATTCACATTCGAACTGATTATACAAACAGTTTCGTCCAGAATTCACGCAGATATTCACTGAACAATTGTAACAAGACAAACATAACTGTCTTCATCTTCTTTTATATTCAACATAAATTGTACAGAAACTTTTGCTATACATATGCACATATTTCATTAATAATTCAGTCATAAACTTAAAAAAGGAGTGTTCTCCGATGGGCGGAAGAGTGAACTTCTAAACGATAAGATCCATATCAAATACTCTGACTAGATATCAACACAACTACAATATGTACAAAACGTAAAGTATACAGTCGACTTGATTCGACAACGAATTATGTAAATCAACGATTGAGTAAACGTAGAACCAACGTGAATAAACCTCTCTTAGTACAATGAGTCACGATAAGTAGAGTAACAATTTTTCGCTACTCGATACAAAATACGATAACTCTTTCAAAGATTTATCTCTTACTACTCTCCATTTATCGATAAAATACACGGTCCTGTTCCGGTCGAAAGTCGAGCTTTCCGTCACGTTACGTCGATCGCGTAAATAAATCTACTGCTTCGTCCCCGAATTTGTTCACAATTTAATCAACAGCAAAATTTACGTTCCCTTTTAACTACGAGAACTTTCCGGATTCGAAACTAACGTAAAATGCGCTTGAAAATGCATCGAAATGCTTGAAGATAGTCGTCACGATGATTATCAAGAAACACGAACTTTCACGAGACAAGATTCTAGGTATAGGTACAATAAATATAATAAATCTTGTAGAGTATCAAAAAGAATTATCTAGGACATCGTTAATTTCTCTTTTTATCGTACGAACGTGAATACTTTTCATTTAAATTGTCGTTTGATAGTCACTCTAATACTATTTGTTGCGAGGCCCGTCATCGATCATAAAACTATGGATTCCTTTCCTTTTCAAGGACAGGACGAGCAAAACATCAATCATTGAAATTGAAACACAATGGACAGGCGTTACGTAGGGTTTATCCAACGTTAAATTTCCTTCTTTTCGTCCCCCCCCCCCCTTTCTTTGTCCTTTCTTTTAGATCGATTTGAAAAAAGATACTTATATATATATATATATATATATAGAATATACATCTGTGTAGTTTCGTTTAGCTAGATTAAGATCACATGCCGCCAGGTTTCGGAAGATTTGTATCGTAAGCTCTGATCACGTCCGTCTGTGTCACCGAGCCTCCTTCCTGCTGAGAGAATGCGTATCCAACTGCATCGCGCAGCATGTGCAACAACAAAGATCGCAACTGATTAATCTCTGTTACCACAACAATTAAATTTGTTAACACACATGCAAACATGTAGGAAAAGATTTCTGATTATTTGCTGTAATCGAATGTTAGAACGTAATCTCTATCACCAGACGATAATAATCTACTTGTCTACGTCTCTAAAAAAAAAACTCTTGGAACTATGGTCCGCACAAATTATTACGAAGCTGTTTTTAACGCATTAGGATTAATCTAACTGAATCAAAGATTAGTGGAAGCAACGACGGTATTGTTAGTACAGCTTATAGACTAACAGTAACACCGTGTACGTACGTACACGTTAAAGCGTACTAAAATTGAGTGCAAGTGCGAAATATCGTGAGAAATTGTTTGCTCGTTGTTGAGGAATATTTAAATTCCTTCCGACAGAATAGGAGAAAGCCGTGAGGAAGTACACGAAGCGCGTGCTCTTAAGTTAGACAACGGTAAGTTTGTTAGTAACGAGTAAAGTAGAAGATACCAAACGACCAGGCTAAGAAGTTAAACAGTCTGTACAAGAGGTTCATCGTTCTTATTGTTCTCATTTTGCTCGATCGCAGCCCGTCGTTAGACAGATAAGACAACTTACGTGATAGCTCCACATCGACATTAACTCTGGAGGCGGCGTTCGATCGCCTGGTGAAAACACTTTTTACGTTTTTCAGTAGCCGAGCCGTCTCCGTCAATCTGGAAAGCCGTGCATTCACAATTGTTTTAGAAACACTCCTCTGGCTAGTTGACGTCGCTCTCAAATTGCACGCGCCGATGAGCGAGACACGTGACTCTCTTTTCATCTAAACTCAATTCTGTTTTTTTTTTTTCCCCTTCAACAATGTTCCACCGTCGATCGCGCGCGGCCTTTTCCCGCGATCTGAACTATCCGATATACTTGAGTTGTTTTACGTGTAAAGTGATTCATGCGGTGCCAGAACTTCTAACTGTGCTCTCCGTGCGATTTTTTAACATAGTAGTAAGTCATTGCATTGAAACAACTTCGTACACGTTTCGACACAGAAGAAATAGTATTACAGAAGCACTAGAGGACGCGTGGCAACGTGTGGTGGTACATACATGGTGCTCTCCGCTGTGTCTTCGCTAGCGGAACGTCGAACGATCATGCGGATTCGGTTAATTATTATCAGTGCTCTTTATCGGACTGTGTCAAATTACAGGAGCATTACGATTCGCGTGGTCACTACTACAGGGGTACTTACACCTCGCGAGATCGGCGATGGCATGCACAGGCCTTCACGGGACACCGCGAATAAAACATATCATAAAAACCGCATTAAAAAACGGAGTAATCGTTCAGTACTGACAAATAAATTTTTAGTGGTTCGTCGATTAAAAAAATTACTTGGGTCCAGAAACGTTCACAACGTTTATAAATTTTTTTTTATGGCAAGCCTACATAAAACTAAAATCGAAATTTGAAAATAAAAGGAACCAAAGTTTCTCCTTCCCACCCCTTCCTTCTATGCATACGTACACGAGATACTTGAAGAAAACCTCGACGCTACCAATTATTAATTTATACTGCCAAACGTGCGAAACTTTATTATTAAGTACAAATGAATATCTAAGACCTCTAGCGTACTAGTGATACGAATAGCTAAACAATTTAAGGAAGACATTCAATTAAATTATGTTGCTTAATAAATTTGAAAGGAGAACGGTATTACTACTACTACCAGGTAAAGAGTAAAGAAAACATCTTATTCGTATACAAACATGTAGTAAATTTCGTACTACACACCTATATGTATAAAATAACAGCACGTTTACAGCAGTCTTTGGTATAATAATCAACATGGTAGAGAAAACAGTAAACACGTTGGAAAATAGTTGGTCTTACGGGGAAGTAAAAAGGGAGTATATGCATAAAATTTCGGGATGCTTACGGATCTCGTATTATCAGGGAATTTGTAGAATGTCTTTGGGATCACGGAAAACGAAATGGTGCAGTCGAGACATGCTCTTTGTGAGTGAAGCACAGATCACGCGCTGCGAGCGCAATCGGTAGGATTCGGATCTTATTTCGCCTTCGCGGTGACCAGAACGAGATCCAACACCGAATTAACCATCGCCTCCTCGAATACGACTTCGATCTCCTGTTGCAATTTTTATATCTCTACTAAATTTAAGTCCTCGAAAATATGATTTTTGCTACGTACTCTAATGACAGTCAATATATGGCTATTATTAAGCGAAAATCGAATTTTTGTTAGAAAGAGCTGCAAATCGCACGATGACGATTTCATCAAGGCGAAAACATCGCTATATGCATGCATGCATAAATAACTTGGTTCGTAAATTTTTTAAAAATCGTCATTGTTTTACCAATAGTAAAATTCATAATTTTGTTTCTCGTCAAGCCATGCATACTGAATATCAATGAAAAACATTGTTCTCCAATAACTACAACGATTTCATGCAATGCCGCACTTGCGAACTTTTTTGTTAGTAGTATTAAGGAAAAATATGATCAACAAGTTATCGGTATGAGTTACTAGAAGCATTTTCCATTGTTCTAAGACGGAATTTTAAGTTCCTATGTTAATTTCGCGTGTTCTGTGTATCAGTTAATTTTGTAATATGAACCAATCTGAAAGAGACTTACGAGCTTCTGTAGTCATGGCTGTTGAATATATCACCGGGATCAGACTTTCGAATCTCATTTTCTCTGGCTGCCGCAGTGACGGATTTCCATATCGTGTTTTTCATTCTGCAGCAAACAATTTCACATACATTTAAGCAACATATCAAATTGCAATATTAAAACAGATTCGAATCGAACGTATGTATGCACTTACGCCTTCACTGTAACATCCAAAAGTAGTACTGCTAATGGTATAAGTACCAATCCCAACCAGAACGTGGGCGAAGAAAACAGCATTCTGTCGTTGCCCACCATTACTGCACCCACGTTTAAGACAGGCCAGAAGTTACTGGAATTTAATAATAGTTTGAAATTATTACAACTATTCTTAATAATTTCGATTAATTTATAAACGCGTTTGTAAATTTACCTGTATATAAAAATAAATAAAAACCAAAGCATAATGGATCCCCACATTGCTAGATGAGTGACCCACGTCCAAGAATTGATTATTAATCCAGCTTTTGCACACACCGTCACTACAACATACTGTCGACAGACAAAAATTCGATCATCTTCTATATAGGAATATTAATTAATGATTCACGGCAATCGTATAATTGAGACGTACAGTGTAGACGAAATTTCCCAGAACGATGTAACCACCATCGCGGCCGTTCGACCATATCACGCCTTCTTTTAGAATCATAAGCGACAACCAGTAAAGAAGAGACGAATGTATTAGAGCGTTGGCAATCCAAAGCCAAAATACCTGAAACCATATCAATAATATGTGAATAACGAGTAAGTATCGATGAACGCGAAGAGATACGGATTTACAATAGTGTAGTACCTTAATATTAAACGATGATCCTCCGGTATTTTTAGTTGCGTACAGTCCCGGATGAGCTAGATGAGTTTCTGCAGAGCATACTTTGTCGAAAAGTCCCATAGCTAATGGAGGTGCAGCTGTAAATACCTATAACAATAAAACAAATCTCGCTGGATTTTTATTCTATAACACGACAAAATGGTAAGACCCTAATCGATAACTTACAACATTGTAAAGACCGATGGACCATCTCTCGAAGAGAATTTGTCCGGACCAGCCGGAATAAATAGCGAACCACAATTCAATGACGTACAGACAAATATTCTTGTAGAACGAATACAATATTAACTTGCACATTCTACTGTAGTTCCACGAGCCGTGGACGAATAATAGGCGTTTCAAAAAACGGAACTGCGCGATGGAATAATCAGAAGCACAAGCTGCCTGAAGACCTTCAACGCCAGAAATTCCTGTAAATTTTTAAGATGAATAATATCATACGCTACCATAATTCGTTATGCGATCAACAAGTGAATATTTACCAACACCGATGTGGGCCTTTTGAATCATGGCTACGTCGTTCGCACCATCTCCAATGGCAAGTGTTACTGCTTTTTTATTGGTAGTGATTAGATCGACCACCTGAAAAACTCTGCTATATTATTATTTTCATTAACAAAATTTAGGATCATGTAATTTATAAAAAATCACCTCGGCTTTCTGCATCGGCGAAACTCTACAACAAATAACAACCTTGCAGGATGAACATAGATCTAAAAAGTCCATTCTAATATCACAGGATAACGCGTATTCTAACGTACTTCCGTCTATAATAAGAGCTACATCGTTTTGACACTTTAAATCGATTCCGAAATCAAGACAACGCTGTATTATGACTTCTCTCGTTTTCTGGAAACAAATTTGGTTACTCGAAAATGCTTTCTAGACAACCGAGGAAACTGTCATTCTTTATTCTTCTTACGTCCAAGGACGATTCATTGACAATATATAACGGCATTCCGTGAGTAATCAATCTACAAGAGTATCCAATATTTATAGCGGTTTCTTGTTTGTCTCCAGTCAATACCCACACATTTATGTCAGCTTGTAAAAGAGCTTGTATCGTTTCCGGTACCTGAAACACCGTAAATTATCCTTATTTGCTCTTAGAAATATACGTGCGACCTTTCGCCGGATATTATCGTGAGTACCTGATCTTGTAATTGATCTTCAATAGCGGTCGCTCCTAGTAATTTCAATTTTGTTTCAATAAGTTCTGCTGCATTCTCAATCATACTTTCACGATTTCCTAAGCTAATCATCGCACTGTGGTACGTTTCACGCCACCACTATAAAAAAGATTCGTCGACACATCGTATCTCACAATTATATTAGACATAAACCTCAAGAAAATGAACACCAAGTACCTGATAAAAACTGTCTGATACATCTGCAACCGCGAAACACAGTGTTCGCAAACCGTCGGACGCAAAATTTTCCAAATGTTCTAAAGTTACGTCTCGGAAGTCATCCGAATTCTCAGGATCAGTATTCTCTAATGCAATTGGACTTAATCTTTCATAAATAACAGAATCGGCTCCCTTACAAAAAAGTTTGATATTTCCTTCGGGCGTCTTTACTATCACCGACATTCTCATCCTCGACGATGTAAATTCTATTACATTCAAGATTTCGTATCGAAACCTTTCACCCAGTGCCGCTACTTCCACGTAAGCGGGGGTTCTAGTGTCAAACACATAGTTAAATTTACGTGCTCCATCTACCAGCGCTCGCTCGTCTATGTAAAACAAATACATTGTAAAATTGAGCTATTAACGATACGTTTTGTGTATTAAAATAAGCCTGATCGGTTACTGCTTACCCGGTGACGCTGCGTGATATATAATCGTGTCGTCAACTTTTTCGGGAATAACGGTATGACACACCGACAGCATAATCATGAATTCATGCAGTATTTCTGCATGATTCGTAGCCTTTTTATCGGCAGAGCTACAGCAATCTTGCGCCGATCTCCCTTCGACGATATCCCTAATTAACTCGCTATTGACACTACTACTGCTTTCGTCACCGTTTAAATTCGGAGTTGGCAAACTACAAGGTACTACCTTTTAGTAAGGAATAGTCAAAATAATTGACACACTACAAAGAGAAATACACACGACCGTAATACTTACTCGTATATTTTACCACCAATTGAACATCGTTTGAATTCCATTACGTTTTTCGTAAGAGTACCAGTTTTGTCGGTAAAGATATAATTAACCATGCCAAGTTCTTCGTTAAGATTACTCGTACGAGCCATTGCCGGAGTATCCGTTTCTGCGTGGTACATTTCGATATCCATGTTAATAAACGTGGCTTGAACGTATCTCACCACTTCCAACGTGACTTGTAACGAAATCGGTATCAAATTGTTAAATAAAATGATGAACGTCAAAAGGTTGAAAGCAAAATTTTTAGTAATCTCCTCTGCAACAAACAAACGATCGTTCAAAGGCTCGGTAGTCCGTGGTCGAAGAGACGAGGTATAAATTGACTTCTCACCGTCTAAACCTAAATACCATAATCCGTGACTGTGATTTCTAGTCCAGAGAATGTTAAATACCGCAGATAAAACGCACAGCAAAAGAAGTATAAAGAATAACATGAGTATTTGTGTATTGGTCAGTCGATCTAAAGTGGACCTTTTCAAGGGCGCGGTCGTAGTATTGTTTTGCATAAGCTTGGTGTCATGGCCTGTGTAGATCACTACACCGAACGCCCAGCGCGTATTCCTCAACATCGCGCCACGAAGTAATACTTGATCAGGTCCCAAAGGTACACATCTATAAAACAAGAAATACAATCATTTCTCACGATCGTTAACTCACTTCTTTCAGCTTCTCATAAAAAGTGATCGTACTGTTTATTAGCTTCGCGTAACACCCCGTTGAATTCGTACAAATGTCTGTTAGGCGGCTCGCATTGAATGTTTGCACGAAAGTTCGTCAATTCAACGGTATCTAGGAGACTGGCAGTGTCGGGATGGGCCTGTCTTATCTTTAAATTCGTCTCTCCGTCCAAATTAGCAGTCTCTATAAAAGACATACCCTGTGGCTCCGACGATGATAATAAGAGCAAGTCAGCAGGAAAGAAATTGTTGTTCTGGACCTATGGACGTTAGACAACGCGATTCTAGTATCGACACGTTAATTATCAATAATTATCATGTGTAATTCGAGACAAATAGAATTCAACCTTAACCACATCGCCAACAGCGACATTTCTCCACTGTATCCACTGCCAATGACCATCCCGTAAAACTTCCACTTCACGCATATTTATTTCATCGTCCGCTCTATGCCTTTTCTGCAATTT
>SMSR01009334.1:0-14471 GCA_019453355.1 Ceratina japonica | reverse complement strand
AGCTTAAAATATAAAGAATTTTTTGTTTCGCTCTCACAAATTACTGTAAATAGTGTTTAACCGGTAGGGATAATTTAAACGCATTTGACAACGTTATAGTTTCTTTTATTACTTCTCTGCTGTACATACGTTCATCAACAGGATATAAAAATATTCACTTAGAATCTGTACGCGTTAAAATAGTCGCATCAAACCGAAAATAGTAAAATCTGTTAGAATGCTCTGGACATTATGTACATACTGCCGTCAAGTTTGAAGGCACTTATTGTACATTAATTTTACAAAATTTCCCGTCTGTGCGTTATTAAACGAACTAATTTTATGCTAATATATTGCAGTTTTAATTTAATTGAAGTGAACGTTAAAATGAATAGTCATTGTGAAAAAACGTCTTTCAGCTTAAAATATAAAGTTAAAATTTCTCTCTTAACTAATTACTGTGAAGTGTTTAATTAGAAATTATTTTAACGCATTTCACCATGTTACTGTTCCTTTCATTACTTCTTTGCCGTATATACTTCCATTGAGAGGATATAAAAATATTTATTTACACTGGTTGTACGTATTTTATAAAACTTAGTGGCACACTTGGAGCCCTACGTATTTCTGTCGTGTTTTTTCTATTAATTTAAGTACACTTCTCGTATATGAATTCTGAAACTCTTAATGCTTGATTGCATTCAATTCCTATTGCATTGACATCTATTTTATTAAAACTAAGTGTCAGTCAATTCCCATAATAAATAATGGTTATTCATACATAACTATGCATAAACATGCGACTAGAAGGAAGAATGCCGCGACTACTGTGCTAAAGTGGCGTATCCTTTCCTTTATTGTTACGTTTTTGGTGTACTCGAATAAATGACTGTTAGCGTCCAACCACTCATCAACAATCGGCTCATACAATTCAACCCATATGACATACAACCTTGCCGTCAATGTGGCATATGTATAATTATTCTCTCCTACTTTCTTCAATAGTTCCCTCAGCTAAAATCAAACAAACAATTCTATATATTTCGATTTCAATTTGAAAAATCTGCGGACCAGCACAGCAACGGTCCGTAGCATGATAGTGTAGCCAGACCTTTAAAGGTTGACACCGAAGCGGTATGACAAGACAGAATGTCAATGTTAACTCCAAAATTGATCAAAATAATAAAATACTATATTATTTATTTTATTAATCAAAAGATGAAACGTTATGCATATTGCTGTATCAATTATCAAATCGACTTAAGTCTAAACTGTAAATACTTGGCTACAAGCTCGCAAGATCTATGCCTCCAATTATACCATACGACTCTATTGGGTTTATTATACGTAAGCGTAGCCAGCTAAATATCTCCTTCATTTTGGTCGATAGAAACATTATTTTTCATGTAATGTAAATGGTACAAAATTATAAATGTAGTTTACAAAATTTTCTTATTCTGAATTTTGTACACAATTATTACGGATCGTATCTCCGAGTTTAGAACAACGGATTTATGTTTTGGTGGCATGTAGATAGCATAACAAATATTTTTTCTATCATTTCAAATGAAGGAAACATTGAGTTGTTCATATTTATGTGGACTACCATGATACATCACACAAGAGGATATGTAACGAGATCTGTGTTTAGAAAGATCAGCTGTGAAATCGGACTTACATGCTCAAGCTGCTCAACATTCGTAACGGCTTCACTCATCGGTTCAATCATTGATAATATTTCTTGTTCGTAATTCGGCCTGTAATCAAGAAATGACGAAATTACATAAGTTATATTAGATATAGATTCACACTCTCATGCCATGACTATTTATCATCGTTTTCATTTTTCTTTTAAGGTTGTATGAATCCTTAAGAAAAAATACTTATTAAGTACTGTGACATATTCAGATTTTAACAATCATTAAGTATTACGTTATAATTGAACACTGTCAAAAATGTTCAAAATTTTACAAGACTATTAAAAAAGTTGTCACATCTTAAATTCTTCTACTGAATAGATAAATTTTTATTTCGTTCATGAACAAATATAGGAGCAATAACCAGAGAATGTAGTAATTTTGTGCAATTGTTAATAGATGTTTTGAAAATATTTTAAACTTGCAATAATATGAACTTCGTGGATATTATTTAAGATGGACCATAAAAAGTAAGCAAAAGAAAAAATTGTAGGATTATAAGACAATGTGAACAGCTCCAAGTCAAGTACAGTTGTCTAAAAAAATACCGAAACTATATATTGTACGTAAAAAGTGGTTTGACTTAAATTGTTGAAATCGTTGAAAATTTTTTAAACCTTCTTAAAAGTTTATCGAGTTACATAGCTTCTTACATGGAACATAGCTTCATATCACGTTTCTTAACACGTTGATTGTCACGACATTTTTCAGTATTCTGATGATTATATTTCCTGATCATTTATCAATAAATGGTTTGTAGTGTAAAATAAATTTTCTGTTCATTTAAGCTAACCTTGATTCTTATTCTCTTCCTTGAGAGGCCATTTATTCATATTTATATTGATATACTACCACGAATTTCACTGTAACTGTAGAAATATGCCAAGTAAACAACTGTTATACGAGATAGCTCGTAGTTGGCAGTGAACGTGTGAAACTTTTGGAGGTCTTACGGTTCTGACGATGTTAAACGTAATAATGACCACGATAAAAGAAAGGAAGATAAAAAATTAATTACATTTTCTGGATGCGATCGTATGTATAGAGCAGGAAATCTATGACTAATAGGAGACTCTCCGGATGTCTGAACACCACGTGTATCGCAGCGGTCTTCAAATCAATCGGATACTCTGGATCGATAGTTGAGTTTAGGTAGTTCACGAGAATCTCAGCCGAGGTGGAACAGGCTAGAGACGTTAGCAGAGCCTTTCTATCCTCTTTATCGGGCGTAAATGCAATTATGTACTTCAAAGTATCAGTCCATACGCTCTCGTTCGCGTTTCTGACCGCAGCGCAGAGAATTTCATTCTTCAGGTTAACGTCCAATCTGTGCACAAGAGTATGTTAAGAATTTGGTGGAAAAAGTTATTTATCAAAAGATATAAATACAACAATAATTGCTTGCCACATAGTTATCTCTAGATTGCGGACTTTATCCATTTATGAGGTAATTGAATATAAACACTAATGTATAGAATAATAATGAATATAACATAGAAATATACGAAATACTACGAATAAATGAAAGTACATTCCGTAAAAGATTACAAAAAGTATAGGAAATTGGAAAGTTGTATAGTTTTGACATTATGTCAATGTGTTCTTATTGGATTTAGTGGAACGGAATTGCATTCCTACGTTAAAGTAGTAGTGTCGGTACCCACCTAGTCAAAAATATTGGGTTGGGAAAAAAGTAATTTCGGTTCTTATAGTGCTATGTATTTACACAAACCGAAATTACTTTCTTGTCAACCCAATAGCTAAGGTTCTCATGTTTGACTAGGCTTAGTAATTGATATGACAACGACGCATGAGCTGCAGCAAAATAAAAACAACACACGAAGTTCGTTCTGTTTCCGTGTATTGCATACAAAACCAAACATTTTGAAAATGTCTAGGCCAGGCGTTGCCACATCTACCAAGCATGACGGGATACCTCCGAAAAGCAACATTTCTATGTATTCTTTTAATTATCATTCTTGACTTAAGCAATGAAATGGATTTTATAAAGTCTCAAAATGTTCCTTAATACCCTAATTAATGTTCGAAAAATCACTATCAAAATCTAAACAGCAGCTGCTACGTGTTACGGAATCGAAGAGCCCATAAGAGCTTGTGTTAAACGCGTAAGAATACATGAAAATTAAAATGCTTCCAGCCACTCTCCCACGCAATCCCAGTCTACAGAAATTGAACTAAATTACTTTTACATTGTTGTCTGCGTGTGAGATAATAATGTAAAAGTAATTTAAAAATCCGCAGTCATCATTTCTTATATTGTTTCATTTATAGAAGGAAGAGCATAGAAATTATAAATTAAGAAAGTAAAATGTCCACTTACTTCATAAAAGGATTTTTAAGCCATTGTTGATGTATTTTTTCAGCATAGGAGGTGCAGCTCCCGACGCCAAATTCGCAGGCCCATTTCATTACTTCTACTCTGAATATTTTTACGAGATCGGTGTCACTCGCCTTCGGTTCATAACCCACGTCATTCGTCAAAGCCTTCATCAGGTATACCATGTAACGCTGCAAATTTCAGTATTTCATACATCCTAAAGTTGCATCTTTATTATAGTCCATTAGTTAGTTAATTTTCACTTTTTTAAATGGGACCATCATTTTTTAAACACCTACGATGATAGTCCCTTTCATTAGGGATTCAGTGACTATAATTGTTCAAGGTCATTCAAGGTTAAAATATGAAAGCGACTTGTAGTGAACATACTAAGGTTCTTCAATGTTAGTGAATGGTTTCAAAAATTTCAACTCGATTACTTATACGTTTTCGTATACTTTTCTTCGACCGTGACCTTGAGTGACCTTGTACAATTATAGTAACTGAATTCCTAATGAAAGGGGCTATCATCGTAGGTGTTCAAAGAATGGTGGTTCCATTTAAAAAAATGAAGATGACCTTCATATCTCTAAAAAGAATGATATAAACACAGAAATATTCTTGGTATCGTGTGAGCCCCATTAAACCATTCAACTTCATTCTTAAAACATTTGACGTATCTTTAAGAACAACAAAGATATTTGAGGTGGAAACGTTACGTGACTCGTATGAATCTCACTTAACGATTACATTGTAATTATTACTTAGGAGAAACCTGAATTACCGAACAAATTCAATTTTTCCTTTGAATATTGTCAATTGCAATTTACTTCGAATATTTTATATTTACTTATGTATTACTGCATATTGTATTACGTTAAGTTATTTCAAAATTTCCATACGATTATAAACAATCGCAATCTAATGATAAGTAACTCTCGTGAAGGCTTTGCGTTTCTCGAAGAAATGGATTATACGCCATTTTACATTTTCGATTTTGTATTTGCAGTTCTTACCTGGAAAATGTAATATTTGTTGGAGTTGCTTAACCTGTTTCGCAGGGAGACCAAGTGTCTGAACGCCGTTTTCCAGGGCACGTAATCGGACTCGTGCGTTAAGTAGAGACTCAGGTTTAAAGCAGTCGAGTAGTGCAAATTTCCAGCATGAGCTAAATTGAACGCATCGTCAATTATCTGCGCACGATTCAGAACGTGTATTTTGGTATATTTTCCCTTATTCAGCTCTCTCATTAATAGTTTCCAATTTTTTTTATCATAATTCACACGATAGAAACCTGACACAGAATACAAAATTCTCTTAATTATATCTGCTATTTTCTGCGTTTTGAAAATACCGATATTTTCTATAAAATTAGTAGCAGTGTTCTTGTTGATTTATCTTATGCATGGATCAGCGAGTAGTTGAGAATAGTAAAAAGAAATACAAAACTTTACGTTATATTAATCTATTAATTCTGTTAAGTCGTTGAAGCTCAACTACATAAGATAAATATAACACCGTATAACATACACCCTTTTTGCAATATACACTACGTGATTCTTAGATAACTTCTCATGTCAAAAGCGAATCCGAAATGCTCTATCACGTTTTTGAAAAATATTGGTCTTTGTAAAAGTATATGATTTTCGAAAAAAACCAAATATCACATGATAAAAAAAAGTCGAGAGAGAGAGCACTTTTTAATCGAAAGACAGAAGAGACTTTCCATAATACAGGATGAATTACGACTTCGAATAACTAATAAGGTATTTGTTATACGATAAAAATGTTTAAGGAAACCTCCTTCAGTCAGTGAAATGTTTAGATTAAAAAGGTCCTGGAAACTATTGAAATTCAATGGTTAAGGTGAAATGAATATCCTGTTGAAATTTGGAATCGATTTACAGTCTAATATCTGAAAAAATTCGATATAAAAGATGTGTCTATATACACACACTCTTACGTGCTACATAATTCTCTAATTCTTATATTAAGACTCTCAGGCTCAAAGTTGTAGTCGTTTCTCGCATTTGAGTAGGTCCCACCGTTCCACGTTCCTTACTCATATTATGTTATCATGATTCATGCTTGAAAAAGAAGTGACAGAGCGAAAAAGTTCGAATTTTTGTATATTCTTTCCCTTTTCCTTCTGTTCCGTTTATGTTTTATTTTGCGTCATTACCTAGTCATTAGTAAATGGAATATCAATTTTAAATAATTATATTTTTCATCGAGGTCAAGTTTCAATAGAAAATGGCTGAAAATGATAGAGCGGTAAAATTTATGATTATGAATAAAGAATTGAAGTATAATTACATTATCATCTGCAAGTTGTCAGAATAGGACTTCCAAATTGGAGCAAATTTTCGAATTAAGAAAAGGAACTGCTTATCTCATTTATCTCTTTTTGCGTGAGTCATACTACTTTTTCAAGCATGAAGTATAAAAATGATAGAATCTGTACTGTATATGATTTTTCACTTTTGTAAGCATGAAGTACAAAAATTATAGAATCTTCATCATGATAATATAATAAGAATAAGGAACGCGGAACTGTGGGACACGCTCAAGTGCGAGAAACAACTATAACTTCGAGCCTCAAACACACGATTAAAAATTAAATGTCAACCCTTAATTATTCATTTCGAATGTCCTACAAAAGTACGCAACGCACCTGTTTGCTGCGTGTTGAAAATGAACCATCCCGTTGTTGCCTCAGATGACACGATATATGATTTTTGTTTCGGAGAAAGCCAATCGACGGGAGTTGTGTTAGTGAAATTGGGATTCGACTCCTCGACATAAGTGATTGGTATCCACCACTTAGTAGGATACATTATGCCGAATATGCCGATCTTTATCACCGCGGACACGAAACGTTCCTGTTTTAATCTATATCCTCCAATGACTCTCTTAACTGTCAACACCGGATATCCTGGCTCCTCCACCCAAGTACGCATTATAACTTCTAAGGGCCGTTTCCATCTAATCCCACTTTCGTCCAAGGCTGTCTGGAGGGATCCGAAAAAGTCTTTCGAATCCGCATTACCTAACGCACTACAATGGACATTATTATTAATTAGTCTGAAGTAAACAAAGAAGTACAGAAACAAGAGAGTACAGAAAAAGAACAGATACGAATGAAGGAAATTTGAACAGTATTACAAAGAATCATTTAATTATCGTTCAGAGGTATTGGATTCGAGAAGAAAGTTCGTTCCGACTTTTATAGAAACTATAAAGGCTCTGTGTTTAAATTTTGAGATATATTAGGTTGAGTCATAAGTAACTTCCGTTTTTTTATCATACATTTATTTCGCTTTCAATGAATAACAAAATTGTATTAATTTATTAAGTATTCTCCACTATTGTGTATGACCTTCTCCCATCCTCCTGGCAGTTTATCAATTCTTACCTTGTAAAATGTGGTTGGTTTAGACTGGAAGAAATTGTCGACAGCCTGACTGACTTGCTCTTCAGAATTAAAGGTTTTTCCATTCAAAAAGTTTTGTAAGGAACACATAAGGTGATAGTCTGTGGGGGCAAGGCCCGGGGAATAAGGTGAGTGTGGTAAAACAGACCGTCCAAGCTCAAGAATTTCTTTTTAGTCACCCTTGCTGTATGTGGTCGCGCATTGTCGTGTAAAAGAATGACGTTTTTCCATAAAGTTTAATTATTATTTATATTTAGACTAACTAAATCCACATCTATATCGTGAAAACAAAAACTCGTTTGCTCCGGTGACTTATGGTGGGTAAATACGAACAATAGATTCTAGCTAGTTGCATCGGAAATTACTTGTGACTCGACCTAATACATTTATTGACTTATTGAATGATATACGTGCTATTTTTAATCCATACTTTCTCATACAACTTATGCACTCTCTCCCTAAAAATAGTGCATAGTACGTGGCTACTTCTCAGATAATCAAGACAAAATTCAGTACGGCCTTGAACAACCAATGATTGAAATTAAATTAGTTAAAATTCAAAATGTAATAACTACGATTCTCGTTTCACATTGTAACAGTTACTTGATTAAATACTGACATAATCTCACTGAATAATGTGTTTATTAAAAAGAAAGATATCAACTTTTAGAAAATACAGTCACTCCCATAAATATTCGTACACATTTCGAAACGGTATACAATTTTTAGTATTAGATCAAAGAACTTTATCTTCTGTGGAATTTTAGAGAGCTTAATTTACTATAGAATGACTAACAAAAAATTAAAAAAACTTGGTATTCATTGAAATCGCGAAGAAAAAAGAAAAGATCATGATGTTTAACTTTTTTGTTGGAGGCTCTAGCAAAAATTTAAAACTTCCCGTTTGTAGATCTAAATGTGTTATATGAATGTGTAAAGTTTCATAAAAATTCATGAAACCGTAAAAGAGTTAGACATATCGAAACATGTAAAAATTCGCCAATTTATCCCAGTCGTAGATTGAAAATCGTGGAGAACTGCGATTTCTTTATTTTCTAATCGCTTATAGCGCATAGCAATATTGATCGATTTTGATGAAACTTTGTACATGCATATAACTTACTTAGATCTACAAACGAGACATTTCCAATTTTTATTCCAGACCCTAATAAAAAAGTTAAAAACCATGTCCTTTACTATTTTCCTCGCGATTTCAATGAATATCAAGTTTTTTTAATTTTTTGTTAGACATTCTATAGTAAATTAAGCTCTCTAAAATTCCACAGAAGATAAAGTTCTTTAATCTAATACTAAAAATTGTATACCATTTCGAAATGTGTACGAATATTTATGGGAGTGACTGTATAAGAATTTCATTTGTTTTCAATCATTTCCATATACTCATGCATCTCTAAAAATCGGAACTAATTTTCCGAACAATCCAATATTTGTTTTACGCATTTTATCTCAATAGAGGTTGTTTTACACAGGTGTAAAGATATACGTACTGGCTTGTCAGATAAAGTTTCAAGGACTTATGGAAAACCTCTTCCGTCATTGCGTGGGATAACATTCGCATAATACAAGCCCCTGCAAGTCATACTAATAATTATTGGTATGTACTATCGAAGTAAGTATAATGGAAATTGTTTGTTGAAAGTTAAATAAACTGTGTTGAAAATTAAATAAACTTCGTTGAAAATTAAATAAACTTTATTTGTTGAGGATTACCAGCACTCATAATAAAGACTATGTAAATGAATGTTTTTGACTCAGTTACTTCATGTGGTTTTCTAAATTGTATGGACATTGGTTACAGTCTGCTAGCGAGGCTGGCTAATAAAATATAATAATGTTTACTCAGGACTTATTTCTTTTAAATCTAGAACACCTCAAGTTTTTCATATTGGATTCCTAATTTGTACTATTTACATTAATTCTGGGACACCCTGTATAATTTGGCGGTATTTAGACGGTCTTATTCGATTAATAAATAAAAAGAAAATTCGCGATTGAATAAAAAGAAAAGTTGCAAATCTTACACCATAACGATGTCTGTTGAGTGTTTCTGTTTATCAGATGTTAAATTAAAGCGCGACTGCGTTTACCGTTCAAATTCATGTATTTGCTTCTCTTTTTATGTATCTAAATAAGATTAAAATAGAGAAGTTTTTTATTTCTTTTCTCTACCTTTGTTGTAGGTGATAGTGCTGAAGAAATTATAGACATCCTCAGGGAGCATCTCCTCGTTATTTAAGGCATTTCTTTCCGGAATCGCATCATCAATCAGCGCATGCTCTTGCATCCTTTCCGCAACAAACATGTCANATACCGTTTCGAAATGTGTACGAATATTTATGGGAGTGACTGTATAAGAATTTCATTTGTTTTCAATCATTTCCATATACTCATGCATCTCTAAAAATCGGAACTAATTTTCCGAACAATCCAATATTTGTTTTACGCATTTTATCTCAATAGAGGTTGTTTTACACAGGTGTAAAGATATACGTACTGGCTTGTCAGATAAAGTTTCAAGGACTTATGGAAAACCTCTTCCGTCATTGCGTGGGATAACATTCGCATAATACAAGCCCCTGCAAGTCATACTAATAATTATTGGTATGTACTATCGAAGTAAGTATAATGCAATGTGGAAATTGTTTGTTGAAAGTTGAATAAACTGTGTTGAAAATTAAATAAACTTCGTTGAAAATTAAATAAACATTATTTGTTGAGGATTACCAGCACTCATAATAAAGACTATGTAAGTGAATGTTTTTGACGCAGTTACTTCATGTGGTTTTCTAAATTGTATGGACATTGGTTACAGTCTGCTAGCGAGGCTGGCTAATAAAATATAATAATGTTTACTCAGGACTTATTTCTCCTAAATCTAGAACACCTCAAGTTTTTCATATTGGATTCCTAATTTGTACTATTTACATTAATTCTGGGACACCCTGTATAATTTGGCGGTATTTAGACGATCTTATTCGATTAATAAATAAAAAGAAAATTCGCGATTGAATAAAAAGAAAAGTTGCAAATCTTACACCATAACGATGTCTGTTCAGTGTTTCTGTTTATCAGATGTTAAATTAAAGCGCGACTGCGTTTACCGTTCATGTATTTACTTCTCTTTTTATGTATCTAGATAAGATTAAAATAGAGAAGTTTTTTATTTCTTTTCTCTACCTTTGTTGTAGGTGATAGTGCTGAAGAAATTATAGACGTCCTCAGGGAGCATCTCCTCGTTATTTAAGGCATTTCTTTCCGGAATCGCATCATCAATCAGCGCACGCTCTTGCATCCTTTCCGCAACAAACATGTCGTCGAATCGCAATTCAGGTTCTATCTGAATTTTACAATTTTGTCATTAGTTGTCGTATTGAAAATCACATCTAGAC
This sequence comes from Ceratina japonica, assembly GCA_019453355.1. Lineage (NCBI taxonomy): Eukaryota > Metazoa > Arthropoda > Insecta > Hymenoptera > Apidae > Ceratina > Ceratina japonica. The sequence goes on along the minus strand of SMSR01009334.1, from coordinate 3,614 downwards.
TTGATAGATAGTAATGACTGCAGAATACTTAATTCTCACAACTCGTTCTTTAAACGATATTATAGCAAATGACCAAATTTCTGTTCACAATTTCTACTCTCTGGCTTGTTTATTTATCATGTTAAATTGACATGTGAAATTATATAATAGGAAAATACGTCAGTGAATAGAAATTGTTGACGTTAACTGAAATGGTTTTTAAAGATGTATATCTCAACAGAACTATTGCCTGACAGCGATAGCAATCATGACAGAAACAAGTAAGGGGTGTTCTTCCGATGGTACCGTTTTTACCACTTACTATGCACTCCATACGATGACCATATCGGGAAATGACTACTTATTGTTTACAAAAATAAAAATTGATTAAGACGACAAGAATGCTAGACTGTGTTGTTGAAAGTTGTAAAACCTGCAATGGTAATACTGAAAAAATTGAATATTTTCCACCACGAATTTCCAAAGAATTAAATGATCTAAAAAAGTGTAGTAGTAAAGTAGTCTAGTCCGATACTTGCGGCCGAGAAAACGTCAATCTCAAAGCTGGTAATTCTTAAGACTGTTATACAATTTTTAATCGATTTCACATAATGTAATTCAGACTTTTTAAGTTAAAAACTAATTTTCATTTTCAGTGGTCCAATACGGCCGTTACAAGGAAGTTCCAATCAGCTGCGTAATAACACTCTTTATGTATTTCCACCATGATAGCAGTAGCTGAATGAACAAATAACACTGCCCCAATATACATACAGGGTCTTCCGAAAGTTCCGGGCCACCTGAATATTTTTTGAATGGTTTGAAATATAAGATTGAGATTTACAGGCACACAATGGGATCATAAAGTCTATTATTTAGCCACATGGGTGCCCACCTGCATACTTCCGGGGGGCGGGGGAAGGAGGAGTCATGGAATCTTAAATGGCACGTGGGGTTGAGTGGGGGCTCGTTTGAGAGGGCTTTCCGAGATGAAACCAACGCCGGGTCAACGAGTTCTATGATTTTTTTTCACAAAGTTATGATATCAAAATTCGTGTATGTGAAGAAATAAAAATACCAATTTTATTTTATTAAACGTTCAAATTGATGTCCTTCTACAATTTGGCAGTGTCCTAAACGAACGTTGAACGTATCGATAACAATAAAAAAGAATTGTGTGAATGAATTCACGCTGAATTGGTATTTTTCTTTCTTCGCATACACGGATTTTGATATGATAACTTTGTGAAAAAAAATCGTAGACACCTCGTTGACCTGGCGTTACTTTCGTCTTGGAAAGCCCTCTCAACCCCACGTGCCATTTAAGATTCCATGACTCCTCCTTCCCCCGCCCCCCGGAAGTATGCAGGTGGGCACCCATGTCGCCAAATAATAGACTTTATGATCCCATTGTGTGCCTGTAAATCTCAATCTTCTATTTCAAACCATTCAAAAAATATTCAGGTGGCCCGGAACTTTCGGAAGACCCTGTCTACAGATTCCACATCGAAAATATATCGCTGAAGGTCTGTTTTATGAAGGAATAGCGTATTCACTTTGTGATTAATGAAGTACTGTAAATAGAGGGCCAATCCCTCTTTCAACCAATTATATTTCCATGATTTCGGGCTGACGAGATTACCGAACCATTGATGAGTGAACTCATGACCGATGGCCGAGAGTACTTCTTTTTTCTTCTGTGTTGGGAATAAAGCCTCGTCGTAAAGGAGACGACTTTCTCTGAAATGGGAATTCGAGTTCAGAGGTCTTCTGCCTCATTGATAACGACCACATGCAGCGAAAAATGACCATTGTAACATCTACACTTTTTATCTAAAACAATATTACATTGAAACATGCTATTATTTGAATAGTACACTTCCTATTGTAATACCTTCGAACCCGACACGACAGATCGATCAGTAATTAAACCGATGCACTTTTGCGATATGGGACCATCTATAAATTACGTCACACATTAAAGGGGAGGGAGGAGGTCAACAAAGTGTGACACCGTGTGACAAGTGGGGGCATAGAGTCATGAGCTTCGTGATGTCACATGTATAAATCTAATATCTAAAGTATTAAAACTTTAAGCTTCAACTCTAACGAAAAATTTTAATTAAATGTGACATCACACTAGAAGTGTGGGTCATACAAATGTGACGAGGACGGGGGGGGACTCCAAAAATCATGAAAGTCGTGTGACGTAATTTATGGACCCCTATTCATCAGTTCCACGTACCTGTAAATCACGAGACCCCAATTTTCTGTGCTATGAGAAGAGAAATCCTTCACCAAGACTTGATCTATTTTGTCTGGCATGTACGTCTGGTACGAAATATTCGTGTACAAATTCATCTGTTCTATAATCTTCCTACCCATTTTCAGAGCGTAGTCAGTCTGACTTAGCTTGTTCTCTTGCGCCCACACTCTATAGGTGAAGTTGCCGACTTTATTGTCCATAAATTTATGATCGTTCAACACGAATGCTACTAAATAAGTGGACATCGGTGGTGTTTCTTTAAATGAAGTGGTGATCATGCCATCTTTTTCTTCTGTTTTTAATACGTCCGTATTAGAGACCGCCTGCAGTGCTTTATCGTGCGTCAGAGTGATGTTGAATTTCGCCTTGTAGATGGGCTCGTCCCAACATGGGAACGTTAGTCGAGCGTAAGTCGGTTGGAAGAAAGTCGTTGCGATGTACCCGCTGGAATGAAAGAAAAATTGAGTTTTACTTAATTCGCACAGGGATAGATAGTAATTCGTTAAAAAAAAAAGATGAGAATCTTATGTAATGTAATTTTATTCATTATCTGCTGTACGTGACATTGAGTAAAGAGCTTAAGTCCATCAAAATGGAAAGTATAAAAAAAATGCTTGCAATTAACATTTTAAAAGATTCAAGAAGTATATGACAACATTTGAGTGAATGGGAAGCAGACGTTTCTCGATGTCACAACTTTCTAAGTACAGTAGGTTCCATCTACATTTGTACCAATTTTAGAATTGAATAAATTTCTTAATTTTAGAGGAAACAACTTAATTTTTTTAGAGAAGCTATACAAGATAAATGACCAGATCTCTCTTCAAGTCACAACTTTTACTCACTGGTGTATTTTTACATAATTTTATGCGTAACCTTCAATTTTTTTAAATCTATTATGTTATCTCTTTTCTTGAAGACTTTCACGAATTTTTTGTTACACATTACAGTAAATGTTCCAACTTCTATTCACTATTTTTCTATAATTTTATGTCATTGTAAAGTGATAGATACATAAGCCAGTGGGTGTAAATTGGGACGTGAACAGAAATTGGGACATTTGTCTTGATGTGTAATAAAAAATTGCTATTCGTCGGAATCTCCGCGAAAATATTGGAAGATGTTTTTTGTACGATATTTATACATATGCATCCTACTGAATTTGACCTAAATTCGATTACGGTTCTCCTGGCTATAAATTAAAATAATGAAACATGTAATATGTTACAAGAGAATGTATACACACGTTAGATAATCATAAAATTGTGTTCATCAATCATTTGGCGTTCATTCAAATATTTTTCATTTCCAAAACGTATAAGAAACTACAGAAATTATATAACAAGTGTATATACATGTTCTTGGGACA
>SMSR01009333.1:0-10024 GCA_019453355.1 Ceratina japonica | reverse complement strand
CTCGAAGATTATTGGAACTAGATGCTTTTTGATAATTTCGGATTTTCTCGTACTAAAAAAACTGTTGGGAATATGGGTTTTAAATAAAAATATCGTTTTTTGTGTAATCGCAAAGAGTAACTTTTATTGCGGCCTTTTACGATCTGTAGATGCGTTCGTAGTAACCAACCAATCAAAATTCATTTGTCACAAAAACTAAATAACCACTAAAACTAATATACCCTAAATAACCACTAAAACTAAATAACCAATAAATTAAGTAGGAGGAATCGAACTATATTTCATTGGTATTAACATATATAAATAGACTTATATAATTGTCGAATTTTGAAACATTAATTCAACAAAAACAGCCACGGAGTAGAATTCTTTTCGTATCTCTTGATTTGCATTGCATCCTCGCACAGAATTATCCTGCGTACGAAGTCTTCGCGTTATCTTTCTGATTCGCTAGCGTCTAATTCACTCAGAAATGAATGTGACTCAAAGATTATTGGAACTGCGTGTTCTTTGATAATTTCCGAGCCACGTTGTAGAATTCTTTTCATATCTCTTGATTTGCATTGCGTCCTCGTACAGAATTATCCTTCATATTAAGCCTTCTTATTATCTTTTCGATTCGCTACCATCTAATTCACTCAAAAATGAACGTGACTCAAAGATTATTGGAACTAGATGTTCTTTGATAATTTTCGATTTTATCGTAGTCAAAGAACAACCACGGAGTAGAATTCTTTTCGTATCTCTTGATTTGTATTACATCCTCGCACTTTTCCGATTCGCTACCATCTAATTCACTCAGAAATAAACGCGACTCAAAGATTATTGGACCTGCGTGTTCTTTGATAATTTCCAATTTTCTTTTATTCGAAAGACAGTTATGGAGTAGAATTTGTTTCGTATCTCTTGATTTGCATTTTATCCTCGCACAGAATTATCCTGCGTATTAAGTCTTCTTGTTGTCTTTCCGATTCGCTGCCATCTAATTCACTCAAAAATGAACGTGACTCAAAGATTATTGGAACTGCGTGCTCTTTGATAATTTCGGATTTTCTCATATTTAAAAAACAGTCTCGGAATAAAATTCTTTTCATATCTCTTGATTTACGTTCGCATTGCATTCTCACACAGATTTATTGTGAATAATAAGTCTTCTTATTGTCTTTCCGATTTGGTACTCTCTAATTCTAAATCATTCGGAACTGAATATAATTTGAAGATCCTTGGAACTCGATATTTTTTGGTAGTCTGGGTTCGGTGGTATTCGTCAAAACGGAGGAGCGTAGTAGAATTCCTTTTTAGGGAAAGCTGGCCCGTTGTGTGTTGACAGATTGATAACCGCGACAGTGCGTCGGTACGAGCCGTGGCGAGCTTTCGAATGCACTCGCGTCAAAGAAAGGTTATCAATGGCGTAGTATGCGAGGCCGTAAGCTTTCAGCGGATGAATAAGTTATATATTCCCGACGAGGCTAGTAATCGCCGCTACAAAAACAGTATTGTTATGACTCGAGTAAGTGGATGACGTCAGTTATCACGGCCTCTTTCTTCGCTATTTATTGCTACTTAACGCGGGAGTAAATACCGTTTTACGATGCCCGTGCTACGGTTTTTCCTTCAGAGATTCCTCGGACTAGCCCCCCTTTTCCCGTTTACGGCGCCGATCGTTTTGTTAAACTGAAAACGCGCGAGTCGAATTCGATTCACGGTTGTGACACTCACGGGGGCGAGGCCGTTTCAGACATCGGGACAATATTTATCGTCCTCCCGATTTCAGATAAACTTCCCTCGAGTTTTTGATCTCGACACGCGAATCTTATCGGAAGCTTGCGCAAAATCAATACCTGATTTATGTCCCGAAACTGTTCCGGCGAATGCATCGCGATTTTCAATTCAATTCTAAAGATAGTTCTATAATTATCTCGTTTCGATGTGTGCTTCTTACTGTGTTTATTTCCTTGTTTTTCATTATTGAATATTCTTGGAACGCTGTGTACGACTTGGGACGGTAAAGTTTAGCCGGCTCCTGCGTATGTGTGCGTCTCTTAGCGGAACACACCGATATTTCAATATGTATGTATATATTTAAATCTAATAATATGTCTAATAATCTAAATCTAAAAATATCTAAATCTAATAATATGCTAATATGTCTAAACTAAATTTCAATGTATCCCGCTAGGAAACGTACACAAACGCAGGAGATGGCTAAACTTCACTGTTCCTGATTGTACTCTATCTAACACTAAGATCGAAACATGCTTCTATTCCTAATATTTGAAGAAATTAACGGTCTCAGTCTCGTTACCCTGTAGCTTTGTAGAAGTTCTACGGTGAAGAAGATCAGAGATCTTCTTCTGATCTACTCTTATTAATATCCGGGCACACTTCAAAGCGGAGTGAGTTTTTTAATATTGAGCCAATTCAGTCAACTAACTTAATTTTTTGTAGGTTATTACAAGGCTTAGTTTACTATGTAATGCATAACAAACAATTAATAGTATATTATGCAACAAGGGAGTAAAGTCGTTGATTATTCCCGCGGGTGGGTTTGCTGTCCGAGCGAAACGAGGCATATGAGGGAATAAAGTACTTTATCTCCCGCAAGTGCGGGAATAAAATACTTTATCTCCCGCAAGTGCGGGAATCAAATACTTTATTTCTCGCAAGTGCGGGAATAAAATACTTTATCTCTCGCATATGCGGGAATAAAGTATATGCGTGAGAAAAGAGCCACTTTTGTCCCGCTTTTGAGGGAATAAAGTGACTATTATAGGTAAGCCGTGAATAAAATAAATTACTATTCGTTAAAGTCTCGAAGAAAAAAGAAAAGGTCATGATGTTTAACTTTTTTATTGGAGACTCTAGTAAAAATTTCAAACGTCTGGTTTGTAGATCTAAATTTGTTACATGAATATGTAAAGTTTCAGAAAAATCCATGAAACCATAAACGAGTTAGACATATTGAAACATGTAAAAGTTCCTCAATTTAACTCAGTCGTAGATTGGAAATCGTGAAGAGCTGCGATTTTTTAAATTTTTAATCGCTTATAGACCGGTATTCATAGTCGTTCCTTATTTTTAGGATCGTCTTAAGCATTTACTATCCCTGTCAATCCCATATTTTCATTCCTTGTCTTGTACAGAGAATAGGGACTTAAGCAAATACTTGAGACGATCTTCAAAATAAGTTCTGACTATGAATACTAGCTATAGCGCATAGCAATATTGCTCGATTTTGATGAAACTTTGTAATTAGATCTGCGAACAAGACTCTTGCAATTTTTATTACAGACCCTAATAAAAAAGTTAAAAACCAAGTCCTTTACTATTTTCTTCGTGATTTCAATGAATACCAATTTCTCTTAATTTTGTGTTAGTCATTGTATAGTAAATTAAGCTTCCGAAAATTCTCCAAAAAATAAAGTTCTCTTTTCCGATACTAAAAATGTTATTCCGTTTCGAAATGTGTCCAAATATTAATGGAAGTCACTATCTATCGCACTCACTCCGCAGGACCTTTTGGCTCTCTCTGTTCATTCTCTAAATTGGGTTTATTTCGAACGTCTCCAGTTTTGGTACAATCTCCACCATTTTTAGAATCCATTTTAACTCTCTTCTATAAAATCATTTTATGCAAGTTAAACTAATTTCTGCTCATTTTGATTAATAATCGTTCGAAAGTTTTTCGGTCATTTATATCGTCTAATGTGATTTACTCATATTCCATAAAGTGACTGCCATAAAGAAAGTTTAACTAATATTCCAAGAACGAGTTCAGGAACCGTTCGAGCTTTCGGATATTCGATTTCGCGGGGCACTATATCGGTTGGCCACGCCGCTGGCGGCATGCGCTCGGCCGAGGGCGTGCATTCGTGAGCGCGCGTGTACGGATCCAGGGACGTGTGCGTGTGCGTGGGACCTTGAATCAAGCAGCCTTTGTCGCGAGAGTCGAGCGAGCGCGGGTGCGCGCGCTCGCCACCACGAGGTCGGCGAAAGTGTACCCGGAGCTTTTTTGCTCTCGGGCCGGGCCGCGAGAGAGGAGAACTCTTTCCTCTGTTCTTCTTTTTTTTTTTTTTCTTCATTTTATTTTCCCTCTCCTCCTCGCCTTTCCTTTTTTCGGTCTCTAGCGGGGTAACTCGTGCTCCGGAGCGCGCGGTGCCGCCATTTTTGCTCCTCGCCGGCGTAATGCCGGAATTAGCGCGCGACGCGCGTCGACTCTCGCGAAAAACCGAGCCTTATCGCCACGGATTTACGCCTGCGGAAACGGAGATAAGCGGAACCGGGGCCCGAATAATAATTGTAACCCCCCGTCGGCTCGCGCTCGATTTCCCACCGGGTCGAGGCTGCTCCGCTCCCGTTTCCCCCTCCCCGACGATTCGTAGGGTAGATTTCGGACTCGCATGCTAATGGATCTACGATTTGTAGGATTTTTTCGCTCTATGAAGCACGAATCGGTAGCCACGTCATTTTTATCGGGAATCGCTTCCAATCGCGGATGCGTCGCGAAGTTTATCTCGGGATAGGAGTATGACAGGACGACGGCACTCGTCGCGAGAGACCTGGCGGAAAATCGTCGAGGCGAAATTCAGCCGCGTTTGAACGATAACGCGGCGCGACGCCCCGCCGCCGCCGCGGCCGCGCCGTGGCCGAGTGAAACAAAGGAGCTCGAGCCAGCCGTAACGGGGCTCGATACGGGCACACGATAATAACGAAACGAGACGCGCAGAATTCCGCGGCGTCGTTTCTCCGGGGAAAAAAGGAACACGCCACGACCAGACGGCCAGATACACGCGAACGTGTCGCCGGCAATTATCCTTCGCCTAATGTACAGCGCGCACGATGACTCGCACCGCGATTTTCTCAGATACACCGAAAATACCGTCGAAGTTGAACAGCGATCGCGCACAGCTGATTGAAAAGTTTGAGTACTTAGGTCATTCTTCGTAAACTGAAAGTACTGGGAAAATATATTTGATTCTTGAAATAAAAAAATTATTATGGAAGGTTTTCCAACGTCGGTTACTGAACTCATTCTCGAGAAGAAAATACTTATAGTTGCTTCGTTTTGCACGCTGTATTGTATGTAACGCACTATTATGTGTAATATTATTAACACATTACTGTACAAAAATGCTGCTGATTTTAATGTAAAAATGAGGTCTAAAAGTTGTAGATTTCTACTTTTTAATTATTGAATAAAAATGTGGGCTAGCCGAACTAATTGAAGAGATATTTGATATTAAAGATACAAAAAAAATATGTTTTCTGAACCTCTTCTTTGTCTATCGTATGAATGACTATGTAGTCATACAATAATACACGTGTATTATTGCTACGTAAGTAACATAATATTATTTGAACATTGTTACCTTTATACTAATATCAATTAATAATAATAATAATAATAACTTTATTTACGGGAAAACCCCTTTTCTGTACAGAAATGGCAATACAATAACAGAAATAAAACTTACAAATAAATTATAATATTACTAACAATACTAACAATACTAATATTACTAACAATACTAATAATATTACTAACAATATAGAAACTCAACTTAAAATTATTACAACTATTAAGTGAAACTATATCAAAATTCATAAATAAATTTAATAAACATAGTTTATACTAATTGAACAATGATTTTGAACATTTTATTTCGCCTAATTAATTAGGGAGTCCATAAAGAACTATCGTATGTCTTTCTCAATTTTCCAAACTGATGCATTCATGTCTGTTACAATTATTGAAGCATTATGAGCTTTTTATGAACTATGCAAATTATCTTCTATTATTGCCTCTCATATTTGATACATTGAATGGGCATCATTTGTCTCATTGTCATGCACTGTTAAAAATGTTTCATTAAAAATACATGAAGCAATATTCATGTATTTTTTTATTACATTTAATTAAGAATTTTATGAAATATTCATTGCGAAACACTAATTTTCATGAACGCTACACTAAATTTTCTTTAAAATTCAATAAATTTTCTCAAAGTTTATTAAATCCCCTTGAAAATTCATTAAATTTATGGTAAACTTGCATCAATATGTGTTTAATGTGCGAGAAACTTAAATGTAATGTATTATTTTTCATGAAAAGTGCCTTAAATTTAATGATATTTTTAACAGTGTGGCAAATCAAACACTTCAAATTCATAAATAAATTTAACAAACATAGTTTATACTAATTGAACAATGATTATGAACATTTTATTTCGCCTAATTAACTAGGGAGTCCGTAAAGAACTACCTTAAATCATTCTGAATTTTCCAAACTGATGCATTCACATCTGTTACAATTATTGAAGCACTTACGAATTTTTTATGAACTATGCAAATTATCTTTTATTACTGCCTCTCATATTTGATATATTGAGTACAATATGAGCATCATTTGTCTCATTGTCATGGCAAATCATACACTTCAAATTCATAAATAAATTTAACAAACATAGTTTATAATAATTGAATAATGCTTTTGAACATTTTATTTAATTAATTATGGAGTCCGTAAAGAACTACCTTAAATCTTTCTCAATTTTCCAAACTGATGCAATCATGTCTGTTACAATTATTCAAGCACTTACGAGTTTTTTATGAACTATGCAAATTATCTCTTATTACTGCCTCTCATATTTAATACATTAAATAGAATATGTGTCATTTGTCTCGTCATGGCAAATCATACACTTCGAATTTATAAATAAATTTAACAAACATAGTTCATACTAATTGAACAATGATTTTGAACATTTTATTTCGCCTAATTAACTAAGAAGTCCACAAAGAACTACCTTAAGTCTTTCTCACTTTCAAAACTGATGCATTTATGTTTGTTACAATTATTTAAGTTATTCCAATACTTAAGAGGTTTTTATGAACTATGCAAATTATCTTTTATTACTGCCTCTCATATTTGATACATTGAATAGAATATAGGCGTCATTTGTCTCATTGTCATGGCAAATCATGCACTTCAAATAAAGCTCCATTTATGACAATAGGGATTAAATTGTTAGTTGAATTTCTGCCTCGTCTCGATATGAAGGGATAAAAAATTAACATACGATCGTATACAAATTTTCTTAAATAAATTGTTTCGTAGATAATCGTTTGCGATTCGCGTAAGAGCGGTCCAGCGTGTATGCATCGAGCCCGAGAATATATTCCGCTCGCACAAAGAGCCGCGGGTTTCGGTGCAGGGCGCAGGTTTCGTTCGGCTCGGTTTTTTCGATGGCGCGCTACTCGTCGCCGTCTAATATTAATTCCAAGCGCGCGGAATCTTCAATCTCTCTCTCTTTCTGTCGGCCAGCTGGTCCGCGCCGCGTTGCGCTTCTCGGAAGCTGCGGCTCCTGCGTGCCGACGACGGGATATATCGCTCGGTGTCGCTCCGACGCGAGCTATCGAATTTTTCTCCGTTCGGAGAACCTCTGCCAACTGCAAAATCGTGGCAACTCACAAAATTTCTAATTGACAGTTTCCGCTTGCCTCCGCTTCGCAGAGTTCTTCATTTCGTACTCTGATCTTGACAAATTACAGAAGATTAAGCTCACGCAATATAAACCTACAAATTGAGTTTTCAAATTGAACTTCCCCTTTCAACAATCCTCGAACCGCACTTTCCAGCCGTCTATTTGAATACTGATTTCATTCGAAGTTTCCCTGGGAAACCAATTTTATAAGTTGAAACTCTTTTGGTAACACACTTCCCGCGCGGATAAATCGAATTCCGAGATAAGTTTAATTTATACCGATCCGTCAGAGGAATCGGAGATACGATAAGACGTCTTGAAAAAGAGGAAAAGTTTCGCGCAAAAAGCAGACGAGCGGTACGAGTCGATACGAGTCGAATGGATCCGGCGATTTATTATCCGAGCGTATGGCCGCGTCACGGATTCGTTGCTTTCCCTTCGAACTTATTTTCGTGAAGTACGAACGAACGAACGAACGAATGTACGTACGAGAGCGTTTCAAAGAGAAGACGAGATCCAGTACGCAGAAGTTCGCGCTATCAGCGCAGGCGAGTTTCACGACCTTTAAAGACTAAGGTTCACGATATTCAGTCTACGCTAGATTTATGGACAGGCAAGAAAGTTCAATCGCTCGTGGCCTACCTCCCGCGGCCGTTTCGACATCATAAATATTGAAACTGATTTTCCGTTGTTTAACGTAATATCTCCTCCGGGGCGTCTGTTATGTTTTACAATTTATAAGTCCGTTCTCCGCTGTTGAACGACGCGAGAAAAATTCTTGTAGTCGGTTCCGTTTGACGTAGAGGTAGACGTGTTAATAGGCGACACCCAGTGGTTCGGTGCTGCTTCGTGCCTCGAGGAATTCTCGGCCGAACGTTGTTCGCATAAATGCCGTTATTTCTGATGCGCACACAGCGGCTCGTTCAGGGAAATTCGTGGAACCATTCGATTCTTCGTTAATTCGACCCAACTGGCCGAATTTGTCTTTGTCCCCTGTCACGTGTTGACACGGGAAGCCGAGTGGGATGCACAGGAAGTTCGGGTGTCTCATGGTTTTTCGACCTCACCATCTCATCTTTCGAAGTACTCATAAGAAATACAAGCATTATAGTATTCGGTTGTCCGGAAAGTTTTCGAAGATTTTTAGAGAAAATTTCAAGCGCATTTTAATTTTGATTTACGTTTATACTTGGAATACAGGGATTTAATTTTGATGTATATTTATATCTGGAATAATGATTTAATTCTGATACACATTTATACCTGGAATATAGGGATTTAATTTTGATAAAGATTTATATCTGGAATATAAGAATTTAATTTTCATACACATTTATACTGGAAAATGAGACTTATTTAATTTTGATAAAGATTTATAACTGGAATATAATAATGATTTAATTTTGATACACATTTATGCCTGGAATGTGATAATGATTTAATTTTGATACACATTTGTAACTGGAATATGATAAGGATTTAGTTTTGATACACATTTATACCTGGAATAGGATAAGGATTTAATTTTGATACACATCTATACCTTGAATATGATAAGAACTTAATTTTCATACACATTTATACTGGAACGTGATACTGATTTAATTTTGATACACATTTATACCTGGAATATGATAAGAATTTAATTTTCATACACATTTATACTGGAATAATGATTTAATTTTGATACACATTTATGTCTGGAATGTGATAATGATCTAATTTTGATACACGTTTATACCTGGAATATGATACTGATTTAATTTTGATACACATTTATAACTGGAATATAAGGATTTAATTTTGATACACATTTATACCTGGAATAGGATACTGATTTAATTTTGATACACATTTATACTGGAATGTGATGCTGATATAATTTTGATATAAATTTATACCTGGAATGTGATAAGGATTTAATTTTGATACACATTTATACTTTGTATCTTGCTTTCTACAATACACACATAATTGGTTTTTAATCATTCTGTCAAACATTTATCCTAATGACAGTTACCAAAACTCGGCACTAACTTCCGTTAACCCAACTTTCGTTCAACCCAATATAATAAAAAATATTTAAAAAAAACTCGTGACAGGGTTTTTAACGAAATTACATTTTCCAAAGAAAATAGAATTCCTGTAGTGTACAAAAAATTGCTTAGTTAATTCGAAAAGTTGCGAGCGGAGAGGAAGGGAAGTAGCGTGACTGGCTGGTTTAATTCGCGGGCAAGCGAAAGTGCGCGTAGAACGACAGTGCAAGTTTCCAACGATAGCGAAAGCTCCGCAGCTGTAAAGCTATTAGAGAGAGTTTTGCGACGGGAAGAGTGGAAAAGCGGCCGTCAGATAGCGACAGAGCTATTGCTCTCTCTATGTACTTACTCCGGCCATTATGTGTGTCCACCGGCCGTGCAAAAGCTGTGCCAGCACGCGCGCGCCAGCTCGCTCTCTCGCGTGTGCACACAAAGATGGGCACGTTATATCGTTGCTCGTATGCACGTGTACTATGCGCCGAGCGAATAAGAGAGAAAGAAAAT
>SMSR01009332.1:0-16557 GCA_019453355.1 Ceratina japonica | reverse complement strand
TGAAATGAGGTTCTGTGTTTGCTATTGTAGAAATCTTGATTGCTACAGAAGGAAGTATTATACGTAGATTTCAAATAGAGAAGTAGTCTTTTGAAAGGAGTATAATCTAAAGCAATTTGATTATGAGATCGCGTCGAGTAATACAGAATAGAACAAAAATCAAAGTTTAAGTTTTGGAATTTCTTTTAGATTAAGGAAAGAGTGTTTTGAGTAAAATCAATATCGGAGTGCATTCGGAAATGTCTCGAATTGCGAATTGAAACGAAAGAGATTTGTATGAATTTCCCTAACTAAGTAATTTCTCGATTTTGGCAGTGAACGTTGTGTACCAATTTATTAACTGAAAATAAAATAGGAATAAATATTATCCTCGGCAAATAAATTGAATTCTGTCTTTGAAACTGAATCTGTACACTTTATTACAAATTCTAAATTGCTCTAAATTATTTGTAATTCACAGCATAGTTAGTAACGTTTTATTTTTTAATAATCAAAGAAAATTTTGTGTTATCATGAGTAGAACTCTGCTTTCTGCTGTACCTCGAATGCATTCAGCAGAAACCGTCGGATAATTCTCCGATCGATGAAACGAGCAGGAACCTTACTTACTGAAAATTTCCTTTTATATCGGTTTACGTTAACACGAGTATCGATAGAAAAATAAATATTAGCATCGAGGAAAGATTACGCTAGTTATAATTAATTAAATACGATCAATTATGCCCAGAAAACTTATAAGCTTTCGTAGTTTCCATTTTTTCGTCAGTGTTTATTTGACTCTTGTATACCCTTAAAACATTAAAATATATTTTAATCGTTTCAAACTGTATTATACATATGCAATGTCCACGGTCCAATTTCTCTGCAAAAATGTATTTTTCATCAAGTTTCTAAAGCAAAATTAAAAAATCGAGATCGCAATGACTGGAAATTGCACCTTTTGAGCCGCGTAGATTTGACTGGCAGGCATTTCCCTGGTGCCAGCAACAAATTTCGATTTTCATCAAATATTTCGAATATTGCGTGGGACTCTACATACCACGTACGCTACGAAATGACCTGAAATTGAATGATCACATAAATTTATAGTACAGCGATCAGCTAATGTCAATTTGTTGTATCTATCTTTTTTTAGAAACCGATTAGAGAAGTAAATGCCGTGTACACGCTTTTCCAATGGATTATAGAGGCGGACAATTTAATCGTGTGCACTGGACGCGTACAGGTTAATGCTACGAATTACGTTTTATCGAATTTCAGCAACGACTGAAAAAGAGAGAGAGGGAGTCCGTAGTAAAAGAAAATCACTGCAGATAAATTGTAACCAAAATCGATTTATATGCACAAATAAAATATAATTCATTTGCGATTGTAAAAGTTCTGGGCACTGAAATCGTGTCCCGTGTTAACCCACTAATTTTAAATTTAAATTTTATTGCTGAACCTAAGTAAATCCAATACATCATTAATGTAAATTAATGACCGAATTATTTTATTGGGCAAGCAAGAAAGTAATTTCGGTTTTTATAATTCCATATAAAAATGTATTTATTTCCGACCGAGTAGGAGCGTAAGGTAAATTTGATGGAAAATCGTTGTTAACACGGTTACGGTTTTCGAGGGGTTGCAAATAAAGAGGCTGTCAAGGGAGGGCCCAAAATCTTACGCAGAAAAATGTTCGCGGAAAACATAAATCTGTTGCAACCGGCACGTCGAAGGATCACGCGCGTCCGTGCACGGTCCCGTGTCTGTGTGTATGCAGACGTCGCGTCGTCGTCGTCGTCGTCGGGAAAGTGAACGGACACTTTTTCGCTCGATTTCCCATTATCACTTTACGGTGTACACGCGGGGCGGAACGCGAAAGGAAAGCCTCTGTCGAAAGCTTGGAAAAAGAATTTTGCCCGACGTCTCCTCACGCTTCAAGAAGTTCGCCGTCTGTATTTGTCCCCGTTATAAATCGTCGACGGGCTCCCACGTCCCGCCACAACTGTATCTCATCTATGTATGTATGTATGTTTGCTCTCCCGGTGTGTAATGTCTTACCGAGGAGCGCGCGCGGACCCGCGTGCTATTGGAAAATCAATCGCGATCGTGAACCCGGAAAATATGTTTGACACCTTTATACAAGATTCGACGCGACTGCACGCTTCCCAGCGCATCACACGACGATGAATGGGGCATAATAATACAAATGTAACACAAGCGCTTGAGCACATAATGTAACGAGAGTGACGAGTGATAGGTAACATATAGTTCACGATACATAAAAGGCTGGGCGCATGAAGATATTGCAACTTATATTCACCATAAATGTCCCTGTAAGATAAATAGGCCACTGTGTATATTGTATAAGCCTCAGTGCCGCGTAACACAATATACAGGTATAATATTTTAGCTCGGAAAAATGACTACGATCCTAAAGCAGCCGCGGAGTTCTTTATTATCTGAAGTAAACGTTGCTACGTTAGACTATGTACATTGTGTAAACGAAATTTCTCAAATATTCGTTTAAATACGAACATCCCGTTAAGGTAGTTGTTCCCTAAATCGAAAGTATTGAAAATTGCTTGAAATTTTGTACGAAATTAATGTACAGTGACTTCCATTAGTATTTGGACACATTTTGAAAAGGAATAAAATTTTTAGTATTGGATCAAAGAAATTTATCTTCTATGGAATTTTAGAAAGCTTAATTCACTATAGAATGTCTAACAAAAAATTAAAAAAAAATTGATATTCTTTGAAATTGCGAAGAAAATAGTAAAGAACATTTTTTCAACTTTTTTATTAGGGTCTGTAATAAAAATTGGAAGTGTCTCGTTTGCAAATCGAAGTAAGTTATATGCATATACAAAGTTTCATCAAAATCGATCAATATTGCTATGCGCTATAAGCGATTAGAAATTAAAAAATCACAGTTCTTCACGACTTTTAATCTACGACTGGGATAAATTGAAGAATTTTTACATGTTTCGATATGTCTAATTCTTTTACGATTTCATGGATTTTTATGAAATTTTACACATTCATATAGGGTAGATGTGGGTATTACTGCGGATGTACCAGTTACTGCTGATACTTATAAAATCATTAAAAACAATGTATTTATGACCCGCATTTTATATTTAAATGTACTATAATACATTTTAAGTACGACTAATTATATTTGAAAGAACATCTTTTCTTAAAAATTAATGACAAATTTTCTATTGTCATTTGAAATTCAACTTCGATCAAATCTTGATACATTTGGTTAAATGCTAGTCATATACATCTTTCTAACATCGATAATATTTTTAGTTTTAACAATATTTTATGGAAAGGAGCNTTAAATGTTATTATATGTTACAATGTGTAGATTCAAACTTTAACAATTCTTAATAACAACTAAAAGTTTTATTGAAATGTTTTGACACAATTAAAATTCTAAAGTTTAAATATGTGTGTGTTGTAATTTCATTTTCCTTTTTTATTACACTTTGTTAATTTATTACAATAACTTAAGCGCCCAGATTTACAGTTCTGAAGTAAGTAGCAGATTATAATGATTTAAAATATTTCTTTCTTCAATCCGCAGTAATACGCACGCAGTAATTAAATATTCGTCAGTAACTGATGCGCAGTAATGTACGCACAACCGCAGTAATACCGGCAAATGGATTTAAGCTTATAATACTTTTTTATTAATTTAAATCATGATATTAGGTACCAAAATAAATTTTTTTCGTGTAAAGTAATCCTTGAGGATTCATTAAAAAAAAAAAATGGAAGGTTTCCCTTATTTGCGTTTTAAATCAATAACTTTAAAGAGTAACCTTATTTCAATTCCGCAGTAATACCCACATCTACCCTAACACATTTAGATCTACAAACAGGATGTTTGAAATTTTTGCTACAACCTCCAACAAAAAAGTTAAACATCATTATCTTTAGTTTTTTCTTCGAGACTTTGACGAATAGTGATTTATCTTAATTGTTTGTTACACATTACATAGTAAACTAAGTCTTTTAAAAACCCACAAAAAATTAGGTTAGTTAGCTCAATATTAAAAAACTTATTTCGTTTTGAAGTGTGTCCGGATATTAATGGGAGTCACTGTAAGTATCAACGAATATGTATGCAAAATCCTGGATCAATTGACCATCTCGTTTTTGTGATATCGTCAATCAAAATTCGCAATTTTTACTTATACTTTGACTTTGCAGTAATGGTGACGGCAAGTGAAAAATATCTTTCTTCGTTTATAGTAATAAAATGAGTATTGACAAATAGTTGAAAATCAAGACAAAATAAGTGTAAACTATAATAAAACACATGGATTTATTTTTGAAATTTTTGACTATCTAGTTACGGAGTAATATTATTTTAAATGTTATCGTTTGATCATTTTTCACGATGACTATGAGAAGTTAGATCGATGTAGCAACGTCGCCTTTTGTTNTTGAAAATCAAGACAAAATAAGTGTAAACTATAATAAAACACATGGATTTATTTTTGAAATTTTTGACTATCTAGTTACGGAGTAATATTATTTTAAATGTTATCGTTTGATCATTTTTCACGATGACTATGAGAAGTTAGATCGATGTAGCAACGTCGCCTTTTGTTGCTACATTCAAATTCATTGAGGAGTGATTAGATTACAAAAGGGATTGAAGGTAGTTACTGCAGTCGAAGACATTTTTGAGATTATGCAATAGCCCGTGTGAAGTCACATACACATAAATAGTATTATATGGTAGTACAGCGACAGTGCGACGTTGCGATGTTTTCTTCTCAGTTTTAACTACTTGAATCATACGAGAGTATAATTCTCATTGAAAATACTTATTTTTTCATTGTATAATATAATATAATAACTAAAATACATCTTTCTTAATGTATGGCTTTTAAATACATAAAAAATCTTGTATTTTTAGTTTTAAGCTTTGTTTTGACTTATATTGAACAACAACCTTTTATATAACATAATTATTTTGAACGAAAATTCATCTCGTCGATTACTGGTCATAGTTGTATTAAAGGTGAAAATTGGTGGATCGCTCGCGTGACGATCGGTGGAAAACCTGCTGACAATGATTCCCCTCGGTNTCATTGTATAATATAATATAATAACTAAAATACATCTTTCTTAATGTATGGCTTTTAAATACATAAAAAATCTTGTATTTTTAGTTTTAAGCTTTGTTTTGACTTATATTGAACAACAACCTTTTATATAACATAATTATTTTGAACGAAAATTCATCTCGTCGATTACTGGTCATAGTTGTATTAAAGGTGAAAATTGGTGGATCGCTCGCGTGACGATCGGTGGAAAACCTGCTGACAATGATTCCCCTCGGTCGATGGGATCGAGGCATCGCACCACGTCGCTTCGTTGGACAGTAAGTAAGTACGTAGCGTGTATACGTGTACACGTGTACGACGTACCTAGGACGTAGCAGATCGGAGAGCGAAAAGGTGTATTCCCATCTGGACTGCTCAACGTTTCGAGTCCGTGTTCGCTTCTATCTGTCGAGATTTCCTCGGCTACGTGACCGGGCTGCTGAAACCGACCCCGAGCGCCAAATGTTTGCACGTATTTTCGGATTGCATGCCTGTTTAAGATCATACAGCGAGGGCCAGGAACGAGTCTACAACTCTCGAAACACTTTATTCCGCAAGTTACACACGACCACCCCCTCGCACGTCACAATTATAGCAATTTTCACGGTCGTTAACTTCATTTAGATTCAAACGTCGTTTTTACAATTAAATTAAGACGTAATGTAAACGATCATTCTATTAACAGGTTTCCTCTTGACTCGGTGGACATAAATTGTGCATTAAATTTTCGACTTGTTAATGGAAACGAGTCACGCCATTAACTCTCAGCTGTGAAATTTCATAGTCGTTTTAATATACCGTGACGTCGATCGTTATAGGAAAATCATTAGCCGCGTGGCAATGCTACGATGTGTGTGCAGAAAAACAAAAAATAGTGGAACAGGTCAGTTTTGACAATGCATCGGCCATCGCGAGGTGATGGATCGTGTAATAAATGCCTGATTGCTTTATACGGTTTTGATGAATGGACAAAATATTTTAGAGATAAAAATTCAAAGAATTTCTTTTTTCAGAAAACGATTTTCTTTACGTTATTATAGGATTAATCGTTAGAGAAATAATTTTATATGACCTTGCGTCAAATTGAGAGAATTAAGTCGCCCGAGTCGAAAATTTAACTATATTTTGAATCTTCTAAACCTAAATATACCCCAGTTTAGGTCTATTAGATCTAAAAAGAAGAATTAGTAGAGTTATCTCAGAACTTAATATTTGATATAATTCTAATCAGAACCTGTAAGTCCCCACAAAAATCTCAAATTATATTTTAGGTCTTAAGAAACTTCAGTTCGTTCACGAAAGTAGTTAGAATTTAGTTGTCCAACCATGTAAGGGTTTATAGGATTTTTTTAGGATCCTCTGAAATATTTACTGTGTTATATAAAATTATTTTACAAACTATGCGCATTTGAATCTGATATGCATCTGAAATGAATTATTCTGTTTATTCTTATACTTCCTATTATAAATTTTAAAAAAGGCTTTAAAACAATCTAATTTAAACAATAGAATTTTTTTTATACAGCAACAAAGCGAAAGTTTGTGTTATTTGTTTACAAAAATTGTTAAAGAAAAATAATAATAATTTCGCCATAAATTGGGTGAACGTAAAAGAGATTCTTGATCTACAATATGAGCCAAAAAAACGTAGATATCATGGGGTCCTCTCAGTGCACATGTCCTCAAATGTTGCCAGCCAATGGACTTTTGAGGACAATGTTAGGTTTCATAAATACTAGTATGAACCTATAGGATCTTTTCCTAAACTCTTGAAATAATAAGACTTGACGGACTAAATTATATTTGATAAACTCTATTTTAGATCTATATCCTTTATAAGCGGACATAACGACTAGATATAGGTTGAAATTAGAGTTAAAAATTTACTCTTATATTCCTATGGTCAAGATATGATATTTCGACCTCCATATCATTCCATAGGATAAATAGGTTCAAAACCATAATTATTTTTTCGACTCGGGCGGTCTTATAGAATTTTTGTAAACGGTTTTATTCATCGGCATGAAATGATTCACGTATGGAATGATCGTGCGCCGTTCGTAAATCAAGAATAATTTTTTTCACGAACGCTGTAAGGGACGTACGGAGCATACATAATTTAATTAGACCTGCATCAGAATCTACTTTGCAGAAACGAGTCGGTAATTAATTTGAGCATCCTCGTGCGGCCGCGGGCGCACGGAATTCTGCGAGAACAACTCATAACATCGGCCAACTTTCGCCGACCCCGTGCCGGTATTACCCTTATCTACTCCCTTTGCAGTATTTATACCGCGCATTGCATGCACCTTATGTACTGTTTACGTTCGTTTCAGTCCGGTTTACACACTGTTACAAACGCATAAAGCCGCGTTACCCGCCGTTTCTAAGCCTTTTATAGGCAGTACTATACGTTTAATGACACCGTTTTGTATAGAAAGAAACAACATTTCATGCCGCGGCCATACCGCGTTACAAGTTTTATCAAACTGCGATAGAAGGCATAAAACGAAATTCATTTTCTTTCAATCTGAACTCTTATCTCAATCTTCCTATAATATTGATACAATAGTGAAATGAAAAATCCTTACTGGGTTAGAAACGTGATTCGAAATAGAAATAACACTTGAAACGTCGAGCATCTTCATTATTATAATATGAATCGTAAATTATTCTTGTAGCATCGAGTGCACTCGATTTGGCCATTGTTAATGATAAAATCATTAACTCGCTACTCCTCGTAAATTCGTCAAACATTTAGTGATCGAACCATGTATTTCTTATATACACTATTAAGTATTTCGAGATATTTAAGAATGAATTATTACATACATATGGAATCACGTTGGGAACGTCAATGATGAAACAATTTAGGTCGGTATTCTGATTCGGAACGAGTACACAGTTGACAAAAACGTTTAATTTTAAACGTCGACTGTATAGGTCGCCGATAGCAACGCTTAAATCACTGGCGGATGCTCTAAATAGGAGCTCGGAGCGTAGGAACGTATTATCAGTTTTTGCGCGATAACGCGAAGATTCTCTGGTAAACTGGTTGTTCCTTCCGCGAGAAATATATCTTTCTTGGTAATTGGCCAAGAGAACGAATCGTTCGCATGATTTATGCCTTCGGACACGCGGAACATTTTCATTATTTATCGTTCGCCGCCATTTATGACCGGCGAGCGAACGCGATAGGACAAATTCTCAGTATACACGCTCTCCAGCTGACTTAAATCACCGCAGTCTCTTGTTTGTTCATCAACAATATTTAAAAATCGTATGTACAACGAAATCGATAATCAAAATTGCTGATTCAACAAATCTATCATTTATTATACGAAACACCTATGAGTATGTTAATTTAAAAGACGAATGAGCACTTTTTGTAAATCTATTTTAGAAACAGAGTAAAAATTTAGTGTCGAATTTTACACTTTCTCCAGGGCTTCACATGAAGACATTAAAATCGTCGATGACTGAATACGTTCGCGAAATTTCGTGCTTTTACCCTGACGCATATAACTTTTACGATTAATCGATAGAGCATCATACGTGACATATGTACGTATGGAACAGGTCATGCGGTATCATAATGTCGCTAGTAAAAATTCTAGTTGCGTTCCGGTCGTATCTAGGAACTGCTCATAAACCTGGAGGAATTATTGCAGGACCGCTTGAAATCGTGATAATAATCGAAACCTAGTACTGAATATCCGATATATTCGGTTGCCTCAATCAAATGGTGTACCAAATCAAATTAATTTACTTGCCTTATCTGTGGACGCATGTGTTATTTATATAGCCAGAGTTGCCTACTCGTTAACATGATTAATGATTGTGAGCATTGAATAAGCTATTATTTGCTCGATTATTTGACATCCATCTACAATTTGAACGTTACATAATCTAAACTTTGTGTTTTCTTCATATTTCCCTGGTGGAAATAAGCATGTCATAATTGGGTAGAAAATGTTGAAAAATGGCCATATATTACAAATTATGTAAAAAATTCTCATATTTTGTAATAATATCATAACTTTTGATAAATGTTCCAAAAGACGGTCAGAAAAGAACAGATTATGACAAGAATTGACGAAATCTAATATGATATGTTGAATTCTGACATAATTTAACATGTTAAAATTTCACAAAATTTGATGATATATATTCGTGAAGAAATTATGTTAGAATTCAACATATTATATTATAGAATTCAACATATTATATTAGATTTCGTCAATTCTTGTCATAATCTGTTCTTTTCTGACCGTCTTTTGGAACATTCATAAAAAATTATGATATTATTACAAAATTTGAGAATCTTTTACATAATTTGTAACATATGGCCATTTTTCAACATTTTCTGCCCAATTATGACATGGATATTTCCACCAGGGTTGTTTCACGTATTTCACGTTTAGTCGCATTTCGTATAAGAACTCATAATTGCATTTTCATAAGTTTTATATCTAGATTTTTAATTACGAATGACCAATCGGACGAATACGACGAAGCGAGTGAATCGGAAGTTCGAGCAATTTAAATCCGAGTTTTAATACGAACGAGATGTTAAATCGAAAGCAGTCCGCGATTAAAGTTGGATTAAAACGAAAAAGTTGCGTTTTGGGCCAAGGTTAAACGATCGCGTCGGGAGAGCAAAGTTTTCGTTCGCATTCAGGTTACTCGTGTCACGGCTACGCAACGCGATGCAAGCCGAGCCTCGCGAACTCGGTTTCGTTAATCGGAAACAGGTAGGCAAAGTGAAGGCTATTATCCATGAAAGTAAAGCAGACTTCTCGGATAATATTTTCTAACGCGGTCGGCCGTGCCTCGTAACAAAGGGTTCTTTCTGATAAAACGAGAAGGAAGGGATGAAAGACTAGCGATGGGATCGTGCGCCTCGCGAGGAGGTGCAAATTGGATTCTCTTCAATTCTAAAAAATCTAAATATCTAAATTCATTGAATCAGAAATGTACTTTCTTCATTTTAATTCATTGTCTAAATATATAATAATCGTTTTACATTTTGACCAACTTATATGCATTTATAAATAAATTTAAATTTGCACATTCACTTTAAAATAGAGTACTTGAATAAAACAAACATAAAAATATTAAAAATCATAGGAGACATAACAGGTTTTAATATTTATAACGGAAGTGCTTAATTGATAATTGAATAAGCACGTGTGGAGGTTGAAACCATCTCTAGCGAGACGGTGTCGCCGTGGCGAAAATAAGGGTTGGTAGCGACACGGAGGGCAGGGTTACGGATACGGGGTTACAGCATTACCATCCTGATAATGGAGTAGCGGTCAATAGGGCGATAGATCGTGCCATGGAGACGGTGCCGTAGCACGCGGGAACCGAGTGAGCTCCCTCGGGAACTCCTCCCAACCCCTTTCGCCTACCGCCTGCCACTTCCAGCTCGGCTATACCCGCGCCACGGACTTTCGGCCACCTACGACCCCGACTCCTCTCGCCAACTTTTCCTGATGTCAACCGTCGATTATTATCGCGCTCACAGTAGACATTTTTCTGATTTCTATTCACTTTGCACTAATATTTGATAAATGATGAAATTCATAAGAGAATCATCGGATTTGAATAAATTGACATTGAAGTGCAATTAAGAGTATTGAATATTGCACGTATTCTACGAGTATGGCGATTAAGTTAATACTCTATTCAGGTCGAATGATTGTTTTCGGAGTTAGACGCCATTAGAGATAATGGACGTGCAGCTTACGATCCAACAGGAAGCTGTAAATCATATGTAAAAAAGAGAAAAACCGGTAGAATTTTCCGGCGAAAGAAAATTGAAGTTTCTGTGAAATATAGGGGAATAGGTAGGTCGCGAAATTTAGGTAGGTCGGCATAGTTAAGAATTTAATAGTGAAACTTGCACTGAAGTTGGATTAGTTCTTACACACAAACTTATCTCCTCGATTATGATAAGCTTTATTAATGGCGATCTCACCGAGATACGAATCTGCAGAGTGTTAACTTAATTGGCTGAGTGGCATTAATTACAGGTGCTAGAACGTGACGCGGTCTTCATTCTTATTACAGAGCAAGTATAAAAATGAGTGGAAAATTGATTGCCGTTAAAAGTGTTTCGAATGTAATGAAATTTTACAATCGGTACTATTACGTTATATACCGTGTTATATTCTAAAGATAGAAGGGTAAAAGTCGACTTCAGACTCGGCTTATTCGACTCTTCATACCTATTTCTATCTCGAAAGTGACAACTCGCACTATACGAACTAAGTTTTCTAAAGCGCACCGAGACGGCGTTTGCAATTTTAACACGGGAAAACCTGAAACGGTTTCATTGCAATTTGAAAGGGGAAACTCTGAAAGACATTGGTTAAGATCGAAATAAATGGTCTCCGCGATAGAAGATGGAAGAGAGACGTTAACGTGATGGAGGTAGTATTCGGCGTAGTTTTATTCCCGATGTTGGGCTCATGTTCAATCGCGTGAAGGGTTACAGGGGTCGGGGGGGCCTTGCGGGGGGTTACAAGAAGAAGGGGATGAAGGAGAGAGGCTTCAGACTTCGAGCGCCGGGTCTCTCCGTCTGTCGATTGCCAGAAAGGGAAAAATATGCGGTGTTCCTTTGCTAGGTCGAACGTATACACATTCTACCGTGGACTCCTCAGACATGTTTCATCGGGCGTACGTAATAATTTCACGAGCGGAGAGACACGTTTTCTCTATCATCGTTCGTCACACTGGAAATCATTCACCGATATTCCTCTCCAAATATTTAAAAAAACACGAAATAGAATGTAGACCCGAATCCGACTGAAAATTATACTGTAGAAACCGGAGAATTTTCCTAGCACGAATAAATTCGTATTACAATTTATTGTAAGCGTCACATAATTTTATTAAAAAAATATGTACGAACAATAAGGTTGTTAAAGAATGTCTTATCGAAATCTAAGTACGATTCGTAGAATTTAATTTCATAATTCAACGTGCATTGTTACACGTGCCTTTCCCTTTGATTGTAACTTTATGCACTCCGTCCCCAGACGTGCCTTTTCTTTGAAACGTAATGCTCTTTCTTGGATATGTGCGTACATAATCTTAAAATTGCTTCTTTGAAAATCTCAGCCGCGTTCGTAAGCAAAAAGCTCTTCGCTAAACAACGTCCTTCGACATTCAAAGTTGTTCGCGAGTCGGCGGTAATTTGCCTCGTATTTTTTCAAACGAGCGAATGCGCTGGCAATTAGTTCTCAAAACGAACTTTACTCAAGGAATTTTAATTGCAACTCTCACCGTCTTTTCTGTTAATTTACTTAGCTTAAGAGTACGTCTGCAACAAAAGCAAGATCACTTGATTGTTCCGAGGAGAGAAGCTTTCTGCATTAAAAGATATTTCGTACGATATAGTTCCACTCTTCCAATTGCTCAACATTAATTAAAAGCCTGACAATAGTACATAACCAGACTCCAAAGCTCCCGAGTCGAAAAAATAATTATGGTCTTGAACCTATTTATCCTACAGAAGGATATGGAGGTCGAAATATCATATCTTGAGCATAGGAATATAGGAGTAAATTTAATTCTAATTTGAACCTATATCTAGTCGTTATGTCCGCTTATAATTATTAAGATCTAAAATAGGGTTTAAAAAATATAATTTAGTCCCTCGAGTCTTATTTCAAGAGTTTAGGAAACGATCCTGTAGGTTCATACTAGTCTTTATGAAACCTAACATTGTCCTCAAAAGTCCATTGGCTGGCAACTAGCGATACCTACGTTTTTTTGGCTCATATTCTAGATCAAGAATCTCTTTTACGTTCACCCAATTTATGGCGAAATTATTATTATTTTTCTTTAACAATTTTTGTAAATAAATAACACAAACTTTCGCTTTGTTGCTGTATAAAAAAATTCTATTGTATATATTAGATTGTTTTAAAGCCTTTTTTAAAATTTATAATAGGAAGTATAAGAATAAACAGAATAATTCATTTCAGATGCATATCAGATTCAAATGCGCATAGTTTGTAAAATAATTTTATATAACACAATAAATATTTCAGAGGATCCTAAAAAAATCCTATAAACCCTTAAATAGGCCTTTAGATTCCCATTTCTTGCTTGGACAACTAAATTATAACTACTTTCATGAACGAACTGAAGGTTCACTGAGAAATACGAAGTCACAAAATTCTAGCAATATTTATTGTATACTTAAGTCAAAATTACTATATTTGAATAGTAATCTTGAAACATGTTTGGATTTAATTAATGATTGCTAAACTTTAAGGAAAAATTCGTCTGCTTAGTATAATTTTTACTTATTGAATTTCGGAATTAAAGGAAATTACCGAATTATATAATAAAATCTTTAATCTATGTATAAAATAATATAAATCGCGTGTAGTAATATAAAGTAAAGTAATATAAAGAAAATTTAGAGACTGAATATTAGAAATCACTAACCAGGGATAGTAAAAATTAGTAACTGTGGATAGAAATTATTATTACTGTATAGAAATTACTATATAGATTTGTAATAAATATAAAAGGAACGTATTTATTACTCAAAGAAAGTATTTTTTTGGTACTATATTTCAATTTTTGATAATCGTCAGACCACCGTTTTCTCAGTGTTCTTAAGGCCTAAAATATAATTTAAGATTTTTGTAGGGACTTATAGTTTCTGATTAGAGTTATATCAAATATTAAGTTCTGAGATAACTCTACTAGTTCTACTTTTTAGATCTAATAGATCTAATCTGGGGTACATTTAGGTTTAGAAGATTCAAATTATAGTTAGATTTTCGACTCGGGCTGTCAAATCAAGCTGCGATCTAAATGAAGTAATCGTAGAGCCGCAGATTCATTTATTATCAACTTTAGCTCGGTTTAATAAATAATCGCGCGGTTTATCACGTCTGATGACCGCGTTGGAAAAAATGTAATGGTCGATTATCCACATAAGAAGCGTCCATAGAAATGTACGGGTCGGGGCAGCGCGGCAGCCAGCGTGCCGAACAGTTTCTATGTATTGGAACCGGGGGGTGGCAGCGGCGGTTTCGGTGGGGGTATTTTATGGAACAGTTCAGTGGTAATGAAGGTGTTTACATGCAGGCAAGAAGGCGTCTCGCCGGGCCGTAGGTAATTAGGACAACCGCGTCTACCTCTGCGCGATAGGCCAGGCGTTCGCCGCGCGCGCCGGGGGTATGTGTACCTAAACGTGGACGGGTGCACAATTGCACATGGAACGGTACGTACGCCGCTGCGACGGCGGCGGTACTCGTTATTTCAGAACCTCCGCTCGTGTAATGTACCGACGTAATTAGCGTTATCTGATCCGCGGATATAAAGGAGAAGTTGAACTCGCTCGCGTTTATTGTGGGATCACCGCGACGCGACACGCCAGTCGCCGAAACGGCACTCGATTACGCGAAATACCGTAATGGCTTTGCGAGGGACTCGGGTATAGGAACCGATTTTCGTAGAACAATGCCCGGCCGATCGGCTGACTTATTATCGGCGGACAAGTACTTCGGACCACGGTAATTGAATCATGACAATGGAACCGAATTTCAGGCTCGTCGCATCGTGAATCCTTTTTCTGCGCAATGATCACGTTGTTATGAATCGCAATAAATTTTGCGCTTTGGTCAATTGTTACGGACAGAGTTTGGACATTAGTATTTAATTACAATTCTGGGTTTCATATCAATTTAACAATGCGAGCCTGATTTACGTACCGTGAATTAAATGTCAACTGTCAATCCGTATGTGAAACGGCATTGGCTGAAGCATATAATTCGAACGATCACAAGATTGTTGGCGAACGTTTGATATTTATGATAAACAAATGTATTAGACAGGGGGAAATCCTGCTGCGGCTGCACGAGGCAAAAACTTTTCCAGGGACAAGAAATAGAGGACGGTTGGGTTCGAGGTCGTTTACTCGCTGATACGGAAAAGCTGGATGGTATCTGGCCAGGGAGCTAAGATATTTTCCTGATCCCCCAAATTCTCCGTTCCATGGGGCGCGCGGTTAGGCGCGACGCTGCGTCTCCCTCTTCGAGAAAGAGGAGACGTCGCTCCTCAAGAAGTAGCCGGCCACGCAAACGATCCCCGGCTTCATTGAGTACACGTGTTCCTAGATCTCATCGCGATTGTGCGCGACCCGATGATACGCCCCTTGGTTCGCGCCTAAACAGAGTCTGCAAAGAAGCCGACGTACCGTTGCAAACGTGTTCGACTATCTCGAGCGTTTAAGCAAATCGAGTAAAAAATTTTATGCTCACAGATAAAGAAAACTGAATGTATATGGTAAATCTGCAAGTTTATTCGACATTCGTACGTGCATTAGTGCAAGTAGTGAATAATAGAACTGTGGTAATAAAAATTTTTGTATGCGAACCTCAATTGGGTCAGATATGAATTGATATTTGATAAAAAGCGACAGATTAAATAATAAAATTGGGTCGGGAATAAAATAAATGTTGAATATATTTAAACGACACTCCAATATTTGTATGATTGATCGTGTATATTAATACAACTACTACTGATAAATTTCCTATGTAATATCGAAGCATTTAGTGCGTCAAAGAGACTCTCACTGTGTTTCCCTTTTTTCAATAATTTCATTAGCCCACTTCGATGGTAAGGAAACAATAAAATAATGCGAATCGATGGAGGAGATTTTTTCTTTCAGGGAGGTACTTAGCGGCAAGTGAGAAGCTAATTAGGTTACCAGCTGATTAACGTAGGCTTCTTATACGTCTGCAAAGGTGTATTGAAAGGAATTATTTGAAGGTATCGATCGACTCGGTTTAATAAATGAAACGGGCCAATGTTCCGGCGTGAATAAAACTTTATACATTTTTCCAAGAATGTAGCTTCCATGTGTAATGAATTGTTAAGTTCCGAGGAAATGGACCTATTCCCAAACCAATCTAAGAATCTTCATAGCTTATTAATTTCGTTTTTTAATTCTCACTATGTTTTATCGTGTTTAAGTTCTCGTGAACTACGAATATTTATTAATATCCGATGTTCATTTAAAAAATAGCAATATTTGTATGAACGGGTTATCCCTTCGCGGACTGCAATATCAATAAAATTTTAGAATCATTTTTGGAAACGGGTCTCGAGAGGGGCGGCAAAATGGTTCAAGATTGAAAATAGGTAGCTTTTATATTATATCGTTCCCATTGGAGAAAATGCTTCGGTTTCCCAACTAACCAACATATGTACATCCTCGTTCACAAGTTTTAGAACAACATGTAAACGCATATAAAACATTTTATAAATATACCTATAAAGAGAATTTATAATATAAATGACAAATGCTACGTTCATATCAGAATTATTATTGATATCATGAATGCTATTTTCGTATCAATTATTATTGCAATTTGTTGCTCTATTTGAATTATTCAGATTTTTATAAGAT
>SMSR01009331.1:1861-19121 GCA_019453355.1 Ceratina japonica | reverse complement strand
CTAATTGGAACATAGACTAAGTGTTTAACGCTTTCGACGTTATCCAATTAACCTTTAAACAGTTTCTTGGAGAAAGTTTGGTTCCGCGACCCGACGTGTCGTTTGGATTCTGGCTCTGGTACAAGCACTACGCCAGTTGCAGGTGTTCTTCCGCAGTGCGACTTCTGAATAAACGACACAGAAAGAAAAAATTATATTTCCATAAGTGTTCGACTGGGACACCTGGAAGACGCCGTTTTACGGATACTCTTCTCCGTTGAAGATTTTTGTATTAAAATTAAGGAAACAGCACTTTCAGCGCACCCAATTCTGTATTGTATTTAAAACATTTATTTAATTCATGAGTGCCCTAAGTCAGATACAGAAGTATGCTTTAATTATAACAAACGGTAAAGAGTAAACAAATTTTGCTAAAAATATTACTTTCTAGTACATAAGTATACATACTATAGAATAAAGTGCAATGTAATATTTGAATTGGTTGAACAATTGATGTGTCTATTTGTTGAGTCAAAAAAAAGCCTTATTGTCCCTTTACAAAAAAAAAATTGAGGATCGCCGAAGGCTGTGGCTGTTCAGTACTGTTATCGTCACTGAGGTAAACGGTTGTTCTTTCCGGCACAATTCCAGCCGAGGAAACGAATGCCTTTTGTAACGGGGCGTACTGTAAATATCAGTTTGTCTTGACTGAACACCGAGTGCTGGGTCGTTACACGCGATTTACGATCCATTCTAGAGACCAAACTGTCCTGGCGCGACGCAAGCATTAATGTTCGGGGGACGATTGTGGCACTGGGTCACGGTTACTCTGGGAATGGTTGAAGCAACATTAGATAGTTCCCATGGAACAAGTGCACTTCTGTTCTCTGGGTTTAATAAAATATTGTTTAGAAGTAGTCTGTGGCGTATGCGAAATAAAATTTTTAAATTATATCAATTGAAAAAACGTATTTTAAGTAAAAGTGTCTTTCTCACGTTTTAAAAGTGTCTTATCATTATTATTGAGATATGCAGTGACACCTTTTTCTATACTTTTAAATAATTCATGCATATTCTATATTTTCTGTACAGTTGTTTATCCTATGAGTGCATGAAAACGACAATCCATTTATAAGTATACCATTGTAAATATATTGTTTTTGAAGTAATTATAGAAAAATTACATTTAATAATTTTTGCAATAATGTCATTCCAATTCAGAAAGTACATGTCCAAATTATTGCTAAATAAAAATGTCATTAAACTATTCATGATTTCACCTATTCCTGAAAGAATATGTAACATTCTTTTCTCGGTTTCAATATCACCTACTGCAATTTGTATATTTGCACGAATATGTATCTGTTTCTAAATATGTTTTAGCTCCACATTGCGTTTAGGTACACATGGGATCACAAGCACAAGAATGTGTTTCTTTCACCGAGTTAAAACAGCAGGCAAAATAAAATAAAAATAGATTGAAAAATAACGCAGAACGAAAGAAAAATAAAGCGAAGAGAAGTAAAAAAAAAGTGGGAGGTAAGAGAACGACGGAAGAGAAATAAAAAGGAAAGGAAAGGAGGGCAGTGAAATAAAGAAAGGATCGATCCTGCACCAACGTTTGTCTTCGATATTCCCCGAGCTATTCGCAGGGGGTAAACTCGTGAAGGGTACGTAAAAGTTAGTTTACGATCGAATCACGCGGCTGCACGCGTTGCGACCCAGAATCGATGAGGCCTGGTTCGAGTTCATCGATTTCTTCGTTCGACGAACATCAAGGAGGAAAACGCAAATGGGGGCTGGCAGAAGAAAAGAGGTTTACGTCAGAAAGAAATGATTCCGAGATATTTCCCTTCCCGTTAGCTCGACTTAGCGAAATGAGTCTTCTACTGTTTGGCTAAAGAGAACATTGATCATTGGAAGGCGTCCTAAACTTTGTGACGTAAAATTTTCTGATACCATCAAAAGAAGAATGTATAGATCTTGCGATTAAATTATGAAAAAATATCATTATTCTATTCTTGTTCGTAACGTATGTAAATGTGTATTATAAATTTATTGCCAGAGTTATGTGTCATAACGCAGTTAGTTTGTATAAATTCAAATCATACGCGTTTTCACTGTTCTTTCTTGCTCAACAACGGCTGGTCTCTTCGAAAAACATGATGTACAGACCCAAAACACGAGACAAGGGAACACATGTCGTTTGCACTACTGACTCGACAAGCCTTGAAACATCAACGAACACGTTGATACGCACCGAAATTCGGGTGATACATCGTGTTGTCGTTGACGCGAAACATCCTCCTCTTCATTCTCGGAGCACAAAATCTAAAGAACTGACCGTTCATTGATACAAAAAAGAAAGAGGAAACGATTAACTTTCGGGAAATAAAACTTGGTTCTTTGAGCGGTATCGTCTTCAATCTTTCGCGACTACTCGAGGACACAAGCGCTGGGAGGAACGAAAAACAAGCTCGTTCCGACGAATAAAAGGTATGACGAAGTATGAGACTTTTACTCGGGTTCTCGTTGAAATTGTACGGCGTCCTCGCATGACAAAAAACACGCTGCGCTCATAAAAAGAAAAGGTTACACGCCGCGCGCCGTGGTTTTACCGTCGCGTATAAGTGAAATGTGCATCCGGCGGGCGAAGTTTCGCGTGTTACATATGTAACGGGCCCGAAGTTTCGGCGAGCAACGCGGTATCTAGGATTTACACGTCCGCGAAATCACTAACTCTGTTCATCGAGCATGCAACCGAGCTCATTGTGCACGCGCGTCTGTACGCTACATCTTTAGCCCAGTTCGCAGCGAACAGAGACACGCCGCGTTGCGTTGCGTTGCGTTGTAATCCTTCCTGTCGAGTTATCGCGACATTTCCGAATTATTCGCGTGCATCGTCGGACAAGATTTCGATAACACGGACTCGGAAATACGATAATATTTACGAGTGCACTCGCCGGGGTACGGGGCTTGATGGCATCGAAATTGCTGATGCTATTCACTAAATTGACGTATTGTTATTTGAAAAATTATAATACAACTAGCATCTCTTGTTTCGACTTCACCCGCACGTTTTCTGCCGATGCAGCTCACGTTACAAGAGGTAAAAGTTACAGTGGTGTAATTCACTTCTTAAAATTTGAAGGTATCGGAATAGCAGTTCTATTCACATGGCTACGTTGTGCTGACATAAGATTGCAAGGTGGACGAGTTAGGACTTACTTCATATTTTCCTTAAACGCATTAGCATTCATAGAGCAACTCACAACTTGGCCGAAAAGTTACTTACACTATTAGGGCTGTTACACCCTCATATGGAAGTATAGAAAGTTTTTCTGCGCAGAAACTTGTTTTAAGAATGTAATAATTTTTATAAAGCATTTGATAGACCACGTAAATTCTAAACTTCCTTTTTCAAAATCTGATTGCTCGAATAGATTCTGCAGGAAATGTTTGAGACGAAAATGTTTATAACCTGTTCTTACGCTATATTTCATATACAGCGATGTTATTATTATTAACAACAGAAGTGTTTTGTCCATTCCTGTAATTATATTTTGCAGAAAGTAGCTTTTTAAATAATTTGAGTTCAATATAAGCAACGTAAATGTAAAATTTCAACTCAACCAGTGGAGTAGTTCTAGTAACAAATATCCATTCAAACTTTTGCATTTATAAATTTCCTNTTTCGACTTCACCCGCACGTTTTCTGCCGATGCAGCTCACGTTACAAGAGGTAAAAGTTACAGTGGTGTAATTCACTTCTTAAAATTTGAAGGTATCGGAATAGCAGTTCTATTCACATGGCTACGTTGTGCTGACATAAGATTGCAAGGTGGACGAGTTAGGACTTACTTCATATTTTCCTTAAACGCATTAGCATTCATAGAGCAACTCACAACTTGGCCGAAAAGTTACTTACACTATTAGGGCTGTTACACCCTCATATGGAAGTATAGAAAGTTTTTCTGCGCAGAAACTTGTTTTAAGAATGTAATAATTTTTATAAAGCATTTGATAGACCACGTAAATTCTAAACTTCCTTTTTCAAAATCTGATTGCTCGAATAGATTCTGCAGGAAATGTTTGAGACGAAAATGTTTATAACCTGTTCTTACGCTATATTTCATATACAACGATGTTATTATTATTAACAACAGAAGTGTTTTGTCCATTCCTGTAATTATATTTTGCAGAAAGTAGCTTTTTAAATAATTTGAGTTCAATGTAAGCAACGTAAATGTAAAATTTCAACTCAATCAGTGGAGTAGTTTTAGTAACAAATATCCATTCAAACTTTTGCATTTATAAATTTCCCTGTTATACAATGAGAAGGAATTTGTCTGTAATGATTAAAAAAAAAAAAAAAAAACTGAAGCATTCTTACCCAGCCGCCGAGAGTGTCGAAAAGTGTATCCATGTCTGTTGTTGTCCCTCTATTGTCGTCTTGCTCGCACAGTTTGCTTACTTTTACTTATGTTGGTCGGTCGAATGACAAGCAATTCTGAGCATATCTTAGTTAGATTAGAAGCAACGTTCGAGCATATACATACATGTAACTGGAGACAGCACTCCAGCGGCCGAGCGCGGTGAGGTACAGAAAGAGACAGAATGCGACGAATGTTGTGTTATCCCTTTCTAACTGCGTCTTACTAGTTGCTCGCTATTTCTCGCCGGTTGAGTTATCTGATAGCGAGCAGCCAATTTAGCTAATAAGACGCAGTTACGTTAAAACAGCTGTTTGAAAATGCCTGAGTTAACCAAAGCACTGGCATTCAATAAGTGTAATCATCGTAACGACGTGACACACGGACGTAGAGGTGACATCGTTGAGAATCCATCGGCAAGGGGTATGGGTTAATCTCCGATGCGTGATCCGAATGAAAATTCATGAGCTAAGGTAACACAGCGAGATCAGAGGACGGGTTTCTTCGAACGTAGAACCGAAAACGTATTTCGGGAGAGTGCACGGTAAATATCTGCGGGACCCTTTTAGTTCGGCAAACGCGTGTTAACATAAGGAAAGGGATGGGAGGATGGGACGCCGTCAGATATAATCGAGAGGGGCTTCCGGCGACCGGTCGGGAACGGGGAGACCACCGTTTTCTCTAGCTGAAAGTCGCTTTACTTCATAATCGCTCGGTTACACGGGGAATTACGGGCGTCGTGGGGCTTGCCTGATGTCGAGTACTGCGAACGTGTCTTTAATCCAAGAAAACTCGCCTCGCTTTCTGCCGCGCGGGCGTGGATAAAGGGGGGCGACGAGATATCCTGGAGGGATGAAAGGAGAAAGCGACAGAACAACGGGAGAACTGGGAGAAGAGACACAGACGGGGCATAGGCAGGTTGCAGGCAACGTAGTGCTTTCTCTTCTTCCTTCGTCCGATGCTTCATCTCCGCGTTAAATATGCATGCCCGGCTTGACTGCGTCCTGCGGGAAATGGAGATTTTATTACTCCCGTACAATCTAATGTCTCCGGCAGTGTTGAATCATCGTTGCACAGGTCATACTTAAGCATCTTGTAAGCGTTATTAATAACACCATATTAACCTTGAACCTAAAATAAGTTCTGAGACTTTCACTTTTTCTCGTTTCATTTTCTTTCTGTATTATTGAAATAAACACTGTATAAAACTAAGTGACTTGAGCTGTTGAAAGTAAGATAATAACCTGTGAACCTCATTGTTCGTTTGGAGGGAAATTTATTGATTTCAATGGAATTAATGAAACTGTCCAATTTATCTTATCACCAGCATACAGCATGAACGATCAAAATAAAACAAATGATAAGGCAATTACATACATATCCCACATTATTTTAGGATACATGACAGGCCATACGGGCGGTAACAACGGGGTCCATGTCCATAAGCAAGCAACGCGGCGGCCTGTTATTAAGAGTCACGTGAGTATAAAACTGACAATGACACCACGATGATAGCGATGATGCGTGCATTATCTGCGATCCTGCCGG
This sequence comes from Ceratina japonica, assembly GCA_019453355.1. Classification (NCBI taxonomy): domain Eukaryota; kingdom Metazoa; phylum Arthropoda; class Insecta; order Hymenoptera; family Apidae; genus Ceratina; species Ceratina japonica. Next base: position 13,161 of record SMSR01009331.1, on the reverse strand, counting down.
ATGGATTGGGGTCTATCAGCCGGGCCGCACCGCTGATAAATGCGACGAAGAGATAGAGTTAATTCTGTATTATCCGAATGCAATTTATGCGTGCGAGATTCGCGACAGAGGCTGGATCCGCGATATCGGTTAACGTCAACGTTGACCGTGGCTCGACGGCCTGTATCCCTTTCAGACTGTCCGTATCGCTGATTCTTCAGTCTAACCGATTCTCTAATTAATTGATTCACACGAAATCTTCCGCCGTAATCGAGCGCTACTCGATGGAACGTGAACCGACGAGATAGCCAATGGGATTATACGAAAAGTGAATAACGTGGTCGTTTCCTGTCGATTCCCTAATGCACATTCGTATCTCAATTCGTGAGAATCCACTGTGTGCGATTGAAACCCGCATAATCACCATTTTGATATCTTCCTGAGATTTCCAATACATATTAAACCGATAAAAGTGGTCCTGAAGCAATTGATTATTGTCTAATTTTAAATGCTTTATATGAATTTTACACTAATAAATTTTGTATGTACAATTTGATTTATATGGAAATTATGTGGAAATTATATTATCACTATCATACATATATTAAATTGCTAAAGTTTGTATGTACAATATATCAAAAATTAAGATTTTATAGTTCAATAGTAAAAATAACTAATTAGTAACTTAAGTCACTTCTTCGTAATATTTCTTACTGGTTCATCCTGTTTGTGCACAACGATTTCATATTTTTTTTTATTATCAGAAAAATTAATTTATTAGGTATTTCTATGTAATCTTACTATAATACTTGTACGTATAAAGAGAAAGTGTTTATTTGTATGTTAACAAGAATCTCAAGAACGATTGAAGTATTTAGAATGTTAGAGGGTAATACCTTACACTTTACACTCTTCGCAGTATCATAAAATATATTTATAAATCAAACAGTATAATTATGGGTTGAGGAAGAGTGAAAAAATATGCTTCTACCTTCTTGTCAATGTTAAGTTAACGCGATGAGATATTCAAGGAAATTTTCCTTCAAAATATTATAATAAGTAAACTTCTTAAAAATCCAATTGTGGACTTTGCAAAATTCACATCTTACTGGAGTGAGACGTGTTTTCACGTGATTCTCAATATTTTTCAAGTTTGATGAGTTACAGGTTTGATTTTCGTCCACAAAGATTAACAATAGAATTCATCACTTCGTCCAAATCATTCACTAAGGGGGTGAAAAAATGTAAAAAGTATATTTAAAAATCCTCAATATTTTTGAAGTTTTATGACTTAGCGATTTGGTTTCTGTTCATGAAATATTTATATTCTATAGATCTTAAACACTAAATGTATACTGTACACAATAATTAGTGCGAGCGAACGTGATGGCGAATGCTAGTGTTATACAAGTATCCCATATTTAAAAACCCCTTTAATTTCCTTAACAAAAATTCCGAATCAGTCTCATACGCTTGATCTTTTGGCAAAATGAACATTCCCAGAAGTCTCGCAAACGAACCATTACGTCGCCTATCGTAACAGAATACTTCATCTCCAACGAAATGAGCCAGTAAAAGCGTGCCACGAGTTCTCCGACCGTGAAGGATGTTCCTTGAGCCGACAGCCGCGAGTTTTTCTCTTTTTCATGATATTCTATTACCCGACTTTCGCGTGGCGGCTGGCGTAAAGTCGTAGGACTGTCGCGCTTTCTCTCTTTCCCTCTCATCCATTCATAACATCGTATTAAAAAAGGAAAACCATAATATATATAACGACCGTGTTGGATAACCACGGTTTCTGGCCCGGGTAAAAACGTTTCCCATTTGGAAATGGATCCCGGTGCCGACTTCGCCGAGTAGTATCTGTCTCGCTGGATGGATGACCGGTGGCGTGCGTCATTATTCATTCATCGAATGAAAAAACGAGCACGGTACGCCCGCGGACCTCGTGGATATTTCAGGCGTCTCGCGTTCCGACCGCAAGGAGAGGGAAGAGAGGCGATACGATGGTAGTCTCCCATGGGATCCGGTAACGCCGACGTTTTGCGTGAACCCTCGTCAAGGTTGCCCGTGTTCTCCCCCCATAAAACTGAACTGCCGTTGCGTGCGATGGGGGCACAGTTATGCTTGGTACGATAACGAACGACGCANCCATTTGGAAATGGATCCCGGTGCCGACTTCGCCGAGTAGTATCTGTCTCCCTGGATGGATGACCGGTGGCGTGCGTCATTATTCATTCATCGAATGAAAAAACGAGCACGGTACGCCCGCGGACCTCGTGGATATTTCAGGCGTCTCGCGTTCCGACCGCAAGGAGAGGGAAGAGAGGCGATACGATGGTAGTCTCCCATGGGATCCGGTAACGCCGACGTTTTGCGTGAACCCTCGTCAAGGTTGCCCGTGTTCTCCCCCCATAAAACTGAACTGCCGTTGCGTGCGATGGGGGCACAGTTATGCTTGGTACGATAACGAACGACGCAGTAACCCCACGAATGATCCACCATCGAATTTGACTGCGTACGATGTAATAGGTCACGATAGACTGAAAGTAAGTTCGGTAATTAAATAAATATTTCCTGTCACGGGTGGTAACAAGTCTCTTTGTGTGGCTGCAACCGTTGTATCAAAACGGGGGAAGTAAATAATGAAAAATCGTCGCCCGAATTCTTCGTTCGTCAATTCGATCTTGTTTCNTATTAAAAAAGGAAAACCATAATATATATAACGACCGTGTTGGATAACCACGGTTTCTGGCCCGGGTAAAAACGTTTCCCATTTGGAAATGGATCCCGGTGCCGACTTCGCCGAGTAGTATCTGTCTCGCTGGATGGATGACCGGTGGCGTGCGTCATTATTCATTCATCGAATGAAAAAACGAGCACGGTACGCCCGCGGACCTCGTGGATATTTCAGGCGTCTCGCGTTCCGACCGCAAGGAGAGGGAAGAGAGGCGATACGATGGTAGTCTCCCATGGGATCCGGTAACGCCGACGTTTTGCGTGAACCCTCGTCAAGGTTGCCCGTGTTCTCCCCCCATAAAACTGAACTGCCGTTGCGTGCGATGGGGGCACAGTTATGCTTGGTACGATAACGAACGACGCAGTAACCCCACGAATGATCCACCATCGAATTTGACTGCGTACGATGTAATGGGTCACGATAGACTGAAAGTAAGTTCGGTAATTAAATAAATATTTCCTGTCACGGGTGGTAACAAGTCTCTTTGTGTGGCTGCAACCGTTGTGTCAAAACGGGGGAAGTAAATAATGAAAAATGGTCGCCCGAATTCTTCGTTCGTCAATTCGATCTTGTTTGCTGGATATCGACCGACACTTGTTCAATTAGTTTCTTTTCATATCTGTACTGACGTGTGAGATTCGATCGAGATTGTTACATAGCTACGTCTATATGAAATATGAACGGTGCTCTGATATCATTTGGTTCCGTATATTTTTCAACACGAAATTAATAGCACTTTATAATGTAACATCAACGAATTTTTTATATAATTAGATGTATATTAAGTAGTTTTAAATTTCGCTTATTTTTGATAAAAAAAATGTGTACTTCCATCTACGTAGATTGACTTTAATTGTTATCGACGAGATATTCTGTGAAATATACTGTGTGTTTTGGTTTAAATAAAATTCTTCAATTTCTCTCCTCAGATATTTACGCACTGATAGAAAACTTGGATATATTGCAACACAAATACATAGAACAGTCAATTTAGATCAAATATTGTTTTTACAAATATGATTTCGCAAAACAGATTGCAACTGTTTGATAACAAACAGCTATTTTATTTCCTGTTCAACGCAATTCAACTGCAAGTCCAAATGCCGAAAGAATTTCCATTTTTGTCATCTGTTCGAACTAGCATGCAAATATGTGTAATAGTACGCTAACGGGACCAGGAAATAAAAAGATAAACCAAGGGATGAATCAGCTAGGGGACAGTCAGTCGAGAAAACAGTTCTAATTGACTATCTTTGATCGAGAGTCCTGATGCCACCCCATTTTCTTCTACCCTCGGCTAGAACCAAATGTTCCGGGCGACGGGTGCGTCGCCGCGTCCAATCACCACAGGGAATATCGTTTAACGTTGTTTACCCGTAAACACAACGATGTATACACACGCAACTTCGAATTTTCCAACGGAGAGGAAAAGGTAGTCTATCTAAGTAAATTGAATTGCATTTGTCTTTACTATCTACTCCATTCTTTTTTCTCTCATACTTTATATTTTCTTTTTTGTCATACATAAAAAAAATAACCTTTTAATGAAAAGGTAAAAAATTAGGCAAGTTTGAGACGGGAAAGTAGTGAAATCACAGCAAGGGTTGTACTCAAGTTTGAAAAATTATGTACAAAAAGCAAACTTGCAGCACAATAAAGCAAAAGTACTTGTAGCATTCTATCAGCTGTTGTTAGTAACAGATTATTGATTGAAGGTAGATGTCTAAGGAAATAATCACAAGTAATAGCAAGGTACTAATAAATGTGTAATATTCACATGTATCAATTGATAAGAATATTTGTAAAATTGACATTGGTACTCAAAATGGCAAATTTACGTGTATAAAGGGTACGCGGTACCCGACGGGCATGCTGCCACCTAACCGCTCAAACTTGCCTCCGGGGCTCTACCGCGCCCCTTGATATATTATTTATACTTTCTTTTATATTCTTTTTCCTTATACAATTTTAGTTGAATGTCGCATCACCTAGTAGATAATTATAGACTGTGAATTTTATTCATTTATAGAAACATTGAATTGAAAATGTGCAGAAAATATTACATAATAATTGTAATGTAGAAAACGTACAAATTATAAATAAGAGTAAACCATAATACACATCATTATCTTTCAAGAGTAAAAACAATCTCACTTCAGATTTCACTTTTTAATTGACATCACAAGTCTTCTGTTTTAGATAAAAATCAGTAGTTTAATAATTAGAATTAGTGATTTATAACTTAGAATCATCATTATTTCTTATATGAGCAAAATCACTTTGATAAACGAATGATTTGGAATAATGTCCAAGGTTTTACTGTACGAGTATGTACTGTTTTTCTTCCTTTATGCCTTTATTGCGTAATGTAAGGGATTCAGTCTACATAATGTAAAAACAAATATAAGTGGGAATAAACGAGATACAATTTATAGTTAGTTATACAGTAAAAGTTTAATAATTACAAGTATAAATGTGCACGATGCATCCCTTTTACCTTCTTCATTTTTTAATCGCTCGCAAGGGCACGTGAGCATGAGCACGTGCGCGCGAAGCATAGACGAAGCGTGCGTTCCGATCGCATTTTCCCATCCAATGCAATTGCTCGAAAAGATATCACGTGGGGATCGCAGCGCATCGAGGATACATCGCGTTCTGTCGCGCGTCTCGGCGCCCAACGCCGGTACCGACCCTCTTCGTTCAGACTCGTTTGTACGGGGCGAGAACACCGTTTCGTAAGTGTCTTTTCGTATAACGGGTCTTATTGCTCCACGTACGACTCTCCGTCCCGTTTTTAACCGTGTACTGCGTCGTCTCTTCGATCGCAACGAGCTTTCTGCTCTGAACCGGAGATCCAACACGGTTTTCAATGATGCATTGTGAAAAATTTTGTGAACGGAGAGAACGAGGAGGAAGTCAAAGGAAGACTTCCTCCTCGTTCTCTGCGTTCTCCTCGTTCTATACATTTTCGACAATGACTTTCGTTCCTGGAATTTGTTACCGATTTTTTTAACCTGCTGAACCAAACGTTGTTCTTTCTTCAATTCTCTCTCTCGTTTCCTTGCTTGTTCAGTTGTGGAATTTGATTGAAATATTTGTATTTCTTGTTCAATTGTTTGATCTCGTGATTGCCGGTGAATTGTAACTTACCCCCTTAATGCCCTTATAACGAGGTTTGCACTTTGCACTAATTTGTAAATTCTACGAACGTAGATTGATTCTGTAGATAATTAGGTTTTAACGAATATGTCAAATTTTAAGATACGTATCTTAAAAATGAATTTTTATTGGATGACATTATAACGAATTTAATTTTTTATTGGTTCGAGCTCTTTCTGTTCGCTTTATCCTCTACTATACACTTTTTTATTCCATTCTCCTTCAGATTCCCTCGCGCCGCCGTTTCCATATTCCATTCCTTGTCGATGGGGTAGATAAACGCGACGCGAATTCGCGGCAGCAGCAGCAGCGTTCCGACTTTAATATCTCGGTTGGATGGAGCCGCGAGATTCTCGTCACTGACTGCCGAAGTTCTCACGGCGAGGCACAGCGTGGAGCGACGAAAAATGGAAATATACTGTCGCAGAGTTCGAGAGGCTTACGCTCACAGAATAAGTCGAAGTGATTTGGAATCGATAGAGTGTCGCCATCCTGAGCATTATTCGCGTCTCTACGGAGAAGTCAATCTTCCATTCCATGAACATTAAGTACACAAATGGGGAATAGTTACATACCAGATATTTATACCTAAATGAAATGAAACGTCTTGTAATCGCAATAAACGAAGGGAAAACGTTTTGCACAAATGAAATGGAGTCGTGAATGAAGAATGAGTTTCAACAAGTTAAAAAGTGAATTACATTATACGAATGAGAAAATGAAGTGCACTTGTTACAAAAATTATTAAAAAATATATGTGCAGTTGCGAATTTAAATGAAGAAGTACTTAATACTCTTTCTCTTTTTATGTACTTCATTCTTCATTCACGTACTGTAATCCATTTATTCATTCACAAAATATGCTTCATTTCTTTTTATTGTTACCTAACACTGTCAGTGTTAGCCATTGTGCACTTGTGAAATGTTAGCATGTAGTTTGATCAACAGTGCTTGTTCACCTGGGCAAGGCGTCTCGGTTTCGCAAAATTTTCGAACACACGCGAACATACTTAAAGCTAATATTTTATTCGACACTGGCACGCGAACGTCGAAGAATAATCGATTCCCACGCGGCTCCGTACAGATTTATCGCAATTATGTGCTCCAATTAAAGTTAGCATTCACATTATTTATGTACAGTTATAAATTAAAACCAGGAATTTAATGCGATCACGATTCTAAAATGGGATTTGTGTGCACGGATCCGATTCTTGTCTAGCATTATTTTAAACTGGCGAAATTGAATTTTCTTCTCGCTAATGAGAATTGAAAGCTTCCAAACCAGTTGCCTGTCTTAAAATGTCCATAATGTCAATATTCATTTACTGCAATTTATAACAGTTCGCTATTTTCAGTGAAATTCTACACCATTCATAATTAGCTTGGATTTTTCTCACTATCTTATCAAACTTGAATGAGAAAATCCGATTTCATTCAGTTAATTAAGAGTGATCTATAAGAATTTCTTATTTCGTAACTTTCGTATCTAATGTAATAAATCAACTCGTTTTCCAGTCTGGACGAAAACGATTTTAAATTCTATACACTTAAACAATTTCATTTTATAAATTAAAGCTGAGGTCAACAATCTTTTTATTTGATTAAATATAGACGTTTTGTAACGCAGCTGAAAGTAACATTCATATCAACCATAATGTGTATTTTATACACAAAAATTAAATTCCATTCTACTCAAATAAAAGGATACTGTATTTCATTTTCGCTTTTAGCAAAAGAACGTGTATCTGTCGTGAATATTCCATTGTACTCCGTGAACCAATTTGGTTAATATTGAATAAATGGAAATGATAGAAACGGGGATGATGTGGGCGCTGTGACAAGGAATTAACGACGCGAAATCACGTTGATCCGTCGTGATCGCTCGCAATTCCGCTTGCATAAGATCGCGTTAATAGGGGGTCTGGTAATTTATACAGTGGCGTGGTATTTGCACGGCACAATTAATACTTCCGGCGTCCGAAATTGTTGCCTAGAACTATAACGACGGGTCGCATCGGTAGCGCGTGATGTGCAGGCGCCGGGGCAATACGTTTGCGGGGAAATGTACATAATTCGCCGCTCATTAGTGTAATGCGGCTCTTCGCGCTAAACGCTTCTACAAATTCGGAAGGTTTATGTTTGCGAACCGATTGTGCCTGCGCCGGACCACGACGGCAATCGATATTGTGCGCCCGAAAGCGCGGCATCGTTTAAGAGACCGTATAAATTAACGCCTGCAACGTACATGCACATACATGCATACATTATATACATATGCACCCGTATAAACTTTCCTCACCGACACACGTGGGAAGATAACAATGCGGCGTGTGCGTCTGTGTTTGTATTTAGTTTAATGGTAGCTACAGCTGATGAGTCGGGTGTTTGAACCGACTGGATTTTTGTGATTATCTTCGTTAGCTTTTTCAATCAATTCTTATTTCCTCTTTTTATAACTTTTGTCTCTTACATGAAATCATTAAATGCGTTATATATATATATAAATAAGATTTATCTTTGTTAATTTATAAACTTTAGTTTTTGATCATCTTAAGAACTTTTTAATACAGTGCAGAGTTGTAACCATAACATTTGAATTCACATTATGAAGGAAGACAATAAAAGTCAGAAGAGAGAGACCTTCTGGAATAGGGGGTTAGATGTCGGTGAAGAGCAGGGGCAGCGAAAGATGAAAGGGTCCCGATTTCGCGGAAGATGAGAGACGCTTAGTCGTGGCGTGTTACGAAACGACAGCACAGTGGAGAGGGAAAGGGCGAAAGACACATCTGCGTGTGGCTCGGATTTTGGTTGTCAGTGTCAGCGTTTTTTAGCATACTGCTATTCGGCGTTTCTCCGGCGCGATGGTGCATGCAAGCATGAGGCGCGTGTGCGTGGGTGCAGGGGAAATTCTACGTCTTGTTTTCTAGGAGACTCTTACGCACCTGCCGTATATTTCACTCCCAGATTATATGCATACGCAATTTATTTACCAATTTTGAAGCCGTAAAAACGAGTACGCTTCGTATTGACTAAGTATCAAACTTCCACACTGCAGTTGTCCCCCTTTTTGTTATAAATAATTTATTACACGCGAATGTACCGCACTTATGCAGTCAACGTTCCCCGTTATCTGAACTCTGATTACGGAATAAAGTGATTTCGAAGGAGCACTTCACATTTTTCAAATTAATGTTCCGATTCGCGATTATATTATTATGAGTCTCGAGGCAGCACGATATCATTCACATTTCATTAACGTTCCCTTATACAAGCCATTCATAATCTTAAACGTTCCTCGCATTTACATTCAATGATTTGCTGTCAGGAAGCAAAATATAAACTGCATTATGTTTAAATACAACAATCTTCTTTTCTAGATATAAATAGATTTTCTATTAATATTTATAATAACACCCGAAATGTCGTAATCGATCTCGCTCAATTATTATTGTAAACGGAAAGGGGAAAAAGCATTTAACGAAAAAATCTCCATGAAATATTTCTATTATTTATATATATATAGTTAGAGTTGAAATCCAAACTTGTGTGTTTAGCCACCGGGCCGCATTGCCGCGCGAATTTAAGACCGTTTCCTCCGAAAGCGCATCCGAATTCCGTCCCGGCGACGCGATATATATTTCAATAAAATATTGAGACAGGCAACAGCCATGGCGGCGTGAGGCAATAATATATTGAATATTCCCGCGTCGGGTTCCGGGGAGTATAAAAACGAGCCACAAAATAACCGTTATACCCGCGTTGAATATTAATAATGGCCGGGTGTAAAAATGCACGCGCACGCAAAGCCGAAGTGTGACGCACGCGTGGCTTTACGCGACGCGTTGCGATTGAAGCCGCTCGAGAAAACCAAAAAAACTGTCAGAGCTAGACTGATAACATATCGTCTTCTGATTCCTTTCACGACTGATTATTGTCGTTGCCACTGACATTGTTCATTGAGAAAATGTCTCATCATCTTTGAATCATTAGTGGTTGAAAAGTATGACGTGTCAGAATAAGAAATGTTATCAGAAACGTTGAATTTTGTTTTATTGGAATAAATTGTTTAACAAAATCAACAAATAATTGTTTATTTCAAACAATTATTTATAGTAATTTATCATATACATTAAAAATCACGTCTGTGATAAAGAAATTAGATATTATAATTTGTCAGAGGTGATTTATACACTGGATAACAGGGTGATTTGCAATCATTAGAAACGATTATATATAATCTGTAATAATATTTTTGCCATAACAGTAGTTATTACTCAATAACTATTAAAAATTCAATAGTCATGGATTGGTCGAGAAACATATTTCTTGGTATTGCACGCATTTGTTCTGATATCAATAATTGGGATAGTTCGTTCTAACCTATTAAATTGTCCATTAATTTACGCATCATCTATACAGAATAGCATGATTTGAAAAACAAATTATAATTTTCTTTAACCATATAATTCTAAGCCTACTTTATTGTAACTATTTTTATGCAGTCGTAAGAAGATTAGTGTAAACTGTATTAGTGTAAAACTATTTAGAATGCTAAACAAACGTTAAAGATGTCCGTCAGATCTCGCGAGGGGCAGACGGTAAGGGGGAATGCCTATGCTTATGCACAGGAGCTCAGAAGTGGTATCGATTCTCGAAAACGAAAAATCATATTAACAAAATTGTTTTTTATGTGTCTGTATTAATGTAAAAATATTGGAAAATACGATTATGTAATAATGAAATTAATGAGATACATTTTAAATACAAGTGTAACAAAGTATATCCGAGAAAAATGCCATAAAATATGACGGATAAATCTGGCAACATTGCATCAAGCTACTTGAAGTGGCTTGTAATTGAAATTGCACTCACATTTGTTGAATAACCTGCTCAATCGCGATGAAATATCTATTAGTCATTGAATTATCGAACAAACTGTGTTGGAAACGAAGTCGAATTTTTTTTCAAACCTTGAGATATTATCTCAGGTTTATATCGCATAGACTTTTTTAACTTTTTAATCGTATATTTCGATATGACATATAACTTATAAGTAAACTTTGTCGACCTTCCCTATAAGAGTGCGTGTATAAGAACCCATTTTTTATATTGATTTTTCTCAAATACTAGATCGTATATCGATTCCAAATTTCCGTAGGATATTCATTTCACATTCGCCATTGAATTTTATTAGTTTCCAGTATCTTTTTAATCTACACGTTTCACTGACGAACCTCCTTAAACGAAATGATTGTCTGAGATGCATTTTTGACTGACGATGAATCTAATTATAATTGTGTACCTGGTTCTATAAACGATTGAAAACTGTGCAGTTTTCATGATCATGATGATACGTGAAACGGGCTATTGATCAAGAGTTACATAAGATCCGTCACGCGTTATTCATTAATAACGTATTTTC
>SMSR01009328.1:0-10935 GCA_019453355.1 Ceratina japonica | reverse complement strand
TTGTTTTTTTTTTTAATTCAGGAAGAAAATCGATAATGTGCTAATTTTTATTATCATCAAAATTCTTGCAAATTGTGTGTATTCAGTTTTTTCATGTATTATATAAAAGAGAAGTATTTTATCGCTGATTAAAAAACTGTTTACAATCTGGAGCTTCCTGATCTTATTCTTTTTAATGCAGGGAGAAAATCGATAATGTGCTAATTCTTGTTATCATTAAAATTCTTGCAAATTATGTGGATTCATTTTTCTTATATATTATATGGAAGAGAAGTATATATTTTTATCGCTGATTAAAGAACTGTTTACAATCTGGAGTTTCCTGAATTTATTTTTTTAATTCAGGAAGAAAATCGACAATATGCTAATTCTTATTATCATTAAAATTCTTGTATTCATTTTTCGTGTATTTATTTTTCTCATGTATTATATGGAAGAGAAGTACATATGTTTATCGTAAAGTAGTTCGTTTCAAAATTTAAGTCTCTGAAAATCCCCCTTTTTGTCTGAGTTTATTGCTTATAATCTATCATACTTTTGTATCACACGTTCGAACAATGTTGCACTTTTCTTTCTTTATCTAGTGCTCGCATATTTATATTTCTGTAGAGTCTATTTTTATCATTATTACCCTTTCCACCACATTGTTTGCTAAAGTTACTAAGATTCGCAGTCCATTCATCAAACGTTATCTAAATCCCATTTCCCGTCAAAACATCTCCGTAGGATTACTAGATTGCAATCCTTTGATTAAGTACAGACTTCCATAGATAGATAATAATTTAAATGAATTACTCATAACATTATTTAATATTTTAAATAATACATAGTAATAGTTAATTCCAAAACATAATAGATGAGATCATGGGATGAGAAGAGACTCTTAATGAAAAAATAATTCTAATCAAATGAATTGTCATCTGGGAGCAAATAGTATAATACAATCGTAATCACAGATATCTGATAACATTGTACAAAATGATCCTGAAGATAATCAGACGACAATAGCCTTAGTACAGTCATTAATGATATATATAGATAACGAAGTTATTAACTTGTCTTTGTGAAAACAAGAGAATGATAGAGTCACACGGTTCGTGGAAGTTTATTTTTGCCCCGGCTGCGTGCGGGCCATAACTCACCCCTTTCGCAACCCCAATGGGACGTTCAATCTTCCCGCTCCGTACTCGATTGAACACGAATTCTTTTCTATTTTTCGACCAACTGGAATCCGCACTCTCGCGGTCTCATGAAAAACGTACACAAACGTGACTTATTCCTGAAGCCTGTTGTCCGTATCTCGTCGAAGATTTCCATAAAAATGTTGGCTACTTTTACAAACGGATTGGCCATGAATAACCGATTGGCTCGATTGACTTTTTAATCACTTCCGACTACGTGGCAACCGAGTCGACTCCGAGCGTGCATTTTCCAGATTAGATCGGCCGCGGCCGATAGGAGTGTTTCACGTGCGGATAAATAGATTCGTCGGTTATATCCGGATCGGGTTCGCAACGAAATCGTTCGATACGTCAAGTGAACGGGCCCGCGGAAACGTCGTGACGTCAACGCGTCTCGGGTCCGGCAGGCTGCCGTGTGAAAAACGAAAAATACGGTGACACACTTTCACTATCTCGGCTCGAGGGCAGCAACCTGCAACCGGGGACCATTGAAATTCCCGCTAATTGGCTCGCGGTGCACCGGATATCGACAGCGGAAAAAATCAAACTTGACTCACGCTCTTCCTGTCATATCTCTTTAACGAGATTGAAACCGTAGTTAATCGGTTATCAAAATGACCCACTTCGTTCGTTTGTTTAATAGGACAGACAAGTGCGTGTCAAGTGCAACACTGTCATGCAATTTATTTGTTAATTTGTTAGAAACCTAATTTTTTACTTTTTATTTAAGGCGTTAGACAAAACAGTGAACACACTTTGTGATTTTTCCAGCGAAACTTTCTTTATTACTCTTTGTTTATTCCCTTCTATTCTTCACTTTTTTTTATTATTGATTAAAATCACAAATTGTCTAAATAATAATCTTAATAAAACAATAAGCACACTTCGTAATTTTTTCCAGCGAAACTTTCTTTATTACTCTTTCCCTATTCATTTCTATTTTTCACTTTTTTATTATTCATTAGAATCACAAATTCCCTATTTCTTTGGCTCCAAAATGATCTCACCTCTTAATTGACACGAATTATTTCTAAGACGGCTAAACGCGTTCATATTTTAGACTATTTTAACAGACAGATAACCGTTATCCATTCTCAGGCGACCCGAATTTTATTCCTACTGTTGGGGGAAGGGTAAAAAAGTTGTAACCGAAGAGCCACCCTAATAGGGAAATCGCGAATCTATTTTATTATCTTTTTGGTCCAAGTACCCATAAACTCCAGAAACTGTCAAGTCGCTACTCTGTGCTGCGGAGTTGTGGCGTCGACATATTAGTGGCTTCGTATTGTCAGCCGAGGAAAATGTAACCGAGGGGTGAATCGGACCCAAGGGTTACCACAATGGGCAGGTGAAAAAATACGGGTCCCCGATTTAATATATATATATATACGTGCAGTGCACGTACGTGAATGCAACATCGGAAATTACATGCAGGTCAAACTGTCCTTGTTTGCGTTTCGCATTAATCCACAAACGAGGGAAGCGTAAATTAGATTCCCATGGAAGAAGATGGACAAAAAATGGTAATCCTGAAAAATGCATCTGATACTTCCTGGGTCATCAAAAATGCATAACTTTCAGTCCTCCTCTTCTTTTTTTTATGTTTAATTATCCTATGAGATATGAGATATTTAAATTTTTCAGATTTTTATGCATTTATAAATGGCACGAAATTTGCTAAAACTTGTAAAGTTGATCAAATGGAATTTATACTTGAAAGGTTAAAGTAATTTCACTTTCAATAGCCTTCTAACGCGAAATTAATGAATAAGACAATATGGCAGTCACAAGGAAGGGCATGTAAATGGCAGTTCCAATCAGCTGCGTAATAACACACCTTACGTACTTCCACCATGCGATTCCTGTTACGATTAATAAAAATGCAAAGCATATCTGAATTTAACTCGCCATTATGCATGTCTTACACGCTTTATTTTGCATAAGAATCTAATCGCAGTCTAATAATAATTATATCACGTAGTTTTCATGCATTTATCAAATATTTAATATAAAAAAATATACAGAACCTAGAAATAATTATTCATATTTAGTCAATGAACTGTGCCAAATAATTCTGTCGAAATTTTAATAAAAATGAAGATAAAAAATTGATGATTTTCGTTTTTACGAAACGGATGGGAATTTATAAAGTTCTTGACGGTTCGGTGTTTCCCAGACGCGTCCGCGATATCCTTTTCAATAATATCGATCGGTCACGTCGTTGGTAATTCGACAATGCATTGATCCATATCGAGGTTGCATTGTATCGGCGATGCCACCCGATTGAGAGCTCTCGAATAGCGGAGGCGATTCGATATCAGTATTCCGCGCGGCGTAAATCCGCTCACAAAGCAAAGAAGCGGACGCGCGAGGCTCGTGTCATCCTCCAGCCGCGGCGATGCTGATTTTTGAAAGAGAGACCCGGTATTTTTATCTCCCCGGGAAAAATGCGGCTCCCTCGAAACGAGTCGGAGGTGGAAAGGGACGGCGCCAAAAATATCCGACGCGTAGTTCGCGCGAGACGGTTCTGATTCTCCGACGTTTTCCAGGGTGAAATAAAATTTCAGCTGCCACCGAGACATTCAGGCGCATATTCAAAACAAAGCAACAAGTCGAGAACCTGATTTCAAGGGAGAAATAGAATAAACTTGAAGACCTTGTTTAATCAGAATTTCTGATAAAAAATTTTGCAATGGTTAAACGAATGAAAAGTCGTGTGAAAAGGAGATATGCAAATGCAGATCAAATCCGACGTAGTTTGCACGAGACGCTGTTTTCATTTCAACGTTATTCCGGCTAAAATTACATTTCAACTGTCTACCTAAGCTACACGCACTGAAAATATGCACTAAGTTAAGAGACAGGGTTTATGGTGGAAGTAAAATAAATTAGGAAACGTACTAATACACAGGGTGAACCAGGAATCAGCAGAAAATCGAGTCAGAAATCGCGATCCAAAATGTTCTTATATTTCTCTATTTTATTAAATTTTGTGATAATTAGAACTGAAAAAAAATCGTGCGAGATGGACAGAATATGCGGATTAAACGCAAATGCGTGCGTGCTCGGCTGCCACGCAATCTGCTTAATTAACCGCGAGTGCGAAGTGGCTAATGCGAATCAACGTCGAGGCTAACTTTTCCTATAAGCATGCATGAGTTTCAATCCTGCGCCATGGGGATATACGCGTGCTTATGGACGGGTTTCGAGAAGAACAATAACAGAATTGTGAAACTAGAGCACTTTCTCAAAAGCATTAGAGCTAAAAATACAGGAAGTGTATGAACTGCTTAGTTCAAGTATTTTATGGACGAATAAAATTATTAGTAGATGAGATAAATATATCTGAAGGAAATTAGAAATGTATATAAATTAATATTTATCTTATTTCATATTATAAATATGTATATACTAAAAATAGTAATTATATATATTTTGTACAAGATTAATATATATAACGAATAATATACAATTATATATAAATATATTGTACAGAATTAATATATATAACGAGTAATATATACGTAATATATCGTAATTCTTGACATTTTAATTCCACAATTAAAAAAAAATTCCTGTCGCTTTCCCAAAGGAACGGATTGCGAAGTCTCGAGAGAGGAAGAGAAGTATCGGTGGAAACGGTGGAAGCAATCGATGACATAAGTGGAAGAGGTCAGGGAGAGCTGTGGAGAGGTCTCGTGATTCTTATCACCCATTCGTTAGCCCGGGAAACGTCGAGCGTGCGGGCCGATAAGAGTAAAACGTGCGGTTTTACAGGCGCACTTATGTTAGCAGCT
The DNA here is from genome assembly GCA_019453355.1 of Ceratina japonica. Taxonomy (NCBI): domain Eukaryota; kingdom Metazoa; phylum Arthropoda; class Insecta; order Hymenoptera; family Apidae; genus Ceratina; species Ceratina japonica. Next base: position 5,957 of record SMSR01009328.1, on the reverse strand, counting down.
CGCTTTTACTTTCACGTTTCAGGAAACGTGTAGCTCGCTATGTGTACGTGTCTGTAGTCTGTACTCATGTTGCGGCACTCCGCTCTTTATGAATCAATCATAACGCGTCGATTAATTATTTCGAAACTCGCGCCTCTATACATATATTGTTTCCCTTTCTGCAACTACTTTCGAAACTTCGTTTCAGAATCGTTGGATATATATATACATATATGTATAGAGTTCAATCTTTGATTATTTCCACTCGAATTCGCGTCAGGTGCACAATGACTCATGGAAGTCTTTCATCGTTTCCGTAAGAAACACGTGAGTGCGTTGCACTTACGTGTCTGAATTTTAATATACTTGTAAAAATTATAAGAGTGCGCGATAAGATAATTGGTTTGATAGTCTTATATGAAGAAAGTTATAGTTTTACGATCTGCTCGTGGCTTTTGTAGTTATGTATCATGGCAATTAATTGTCTACATGATTCATGGTTGGGGAATATAAAAATTCTATTATAATACTTATCTGAGTGTTTTGTAGTTTCTGAGAGAAATTTGTGAATGTCTGCAGTACACATATTTTATTAATATATTTATACTGAAGAATTGAATGAATTTTATGTACTGAGATAATTATAGCCTGATTTCCTTATATTAAGGAGATTATAGTTTTAGAATCTGATTTCTATCCACAATTCAATTAAGTGTTTTATTACTTCTGAGAGAATTTTGTGAATGTCTGCAGTGCACATATTTTATTAATATATTTATATTGACAAACTGAATGAATTTTGTGTACTAAGATAATTAGCCTGATTTTCTAATAATAAGGAGATTATAGTTCTCTAGAATCTGATTTCTATTCACGATTCAATTGAGCATTACGACAATTAATTGCTTGCACAATGGAGTTCGCGAGTGGCGAATAGAAAAATTCTATAAATAGCCAGGAGAAATTCATAAAGGTTTGTATGAACATGCGGGATGAATAATCCAAATTTAGACGGCGGCTTATGTACCGTCTGGGTACTCGTTAAGTCGCTCTCATGACTCCCTCACCTCTCTATTCATTAAAATTCAAATTAAACCTACTATATTTTATTAAAATCACATTATGTCTTAATAATTAATGTTGTTTTCCAATACATTTTTAAAACTAATTTAACGACACTAATTATTACTAGACCTGACATGTACTATTATTTCTCATCTACATTATCGTAACTCAGATAAAAAATTAAATGAACTATATTTTATAAACTGTACTATTTATCATTATGTCTCAGCTAACTTACCTTGACTTAGATAAGAAAGAATTCCTAAAGGCAGAACAACCAGCCGATTTCGCACGATATCTTCAAAAGTCACTCCCGTTATTGCCATTTGCCAAATAACTTAAAATGAGTCTCATCGATTATCAGAGCGGGACCTTTGTAACCTGACAAGGGAAAGTTCCCGCGATAAGCGCAACACGAAAAATGCTTCCTCCCTGGTAACGTGTTTTCACTCGTGCGACGGTGATTCATCGCTGAATTGCAAAAGCTGCGAATATACTGTTGGTCAATTTTCATGTAAAATTCCAGAGCAAATAAGTACCATATAAGTAGTAGAACAGTTGCGCATGCATTTGCGTATTCGCGTTATATGTATACATATAGATATACATGTATGCGTTGCTCGTCGCGCGCTGCACTCGCGTTATTGTTTCGCATAAGCGAGGCGCAATCGTGGGATGCGCTCGGCTCAGCTGGACGGCGATTGCACGCTTATTATTATAGTTGATGCTTTCACCGGTGGATGGTCGTAACGCGGTGAATTCGCCGGATTACGAAAAGTGGCCGCGGAATGCCCTAACGAAGGTTTAGGCTCCATTACTCGCGATTCCGGCCAATTTCTCTGATGGCCGGAGGATGAAATTACGCAAATTCCAGCGAATCACTGCCTCTCTGCACCAATTCCCCTTCAAATCTCTCCATCAAACGGAATCAAATAATAACCCGTTCGCCGGTTTAGAAATTCGACGATTTAATCGAAATCGGAGACATCTTTATTGCGGGATTATCAATCGTCGACTGGGAACAAGGAAGTGATGGAATTTAAATATCGACCAATTTTGATTTGGTGGGTGACCGACGAATGGCGTCAATCGGCGAGTTACAAATCTTTGTTTAGAGCGACGGATCCGAGGTGTTGATGCAACTTCTCTCCGACGCCGGATGGTGAACCTACGCCAGGCCGATTAAATCCAGCCGGGGGACGACACTCGAAAACGGCCGGACGGATGATTCATTGACGTTGACTAATTGAATTGCAATCGGCGGTACGCTGGGGCAGTGTTATTTTCGTTTAGCAGGCCCTTTGAGTCATAGCTTATGCAAATTTAGATTCAAGCCGGCGGACGAACATTATTTTCCCATGGATTCTTAGAAATTTCTTCAAACTCAGGAGTTTAGACAAAGTGTAGTTGTGACAGACACGATGAGTCATTAACTGAGGACAATATTTGCTCCGGAGTAGGAAAAATTGGTGTGAATGGTCTGATTAATGCAAAACAGTATTTCTAGTCAATTAAAAAACGCGGGTATTTGATACCGGAAACGAGTTAGCAAAAACGGAGGGAAAAGGCAAAGGAAATAAAATAGTACTCATTTAAAATGTAATGATTTTTTTATATTTGATTTTATCTGAATTTCATGAATAATATGAATAATAATATAATATGGATTGAATAAATATTTGAATAGGTTTTTTAACAATTATCACCGAGGACAGATTACGAAATCGATGCAATTATTTAATGGACTAGATTTTCTTGTTTGGTGGTGATCTCATGTCAGTCGGAGAAATTTGTACTTTATCAGCAGAATGTAACTTGCCAGCTGAACCTGGGACTTGGGATTGTGATTTTATTCACCGAGGAAAGATTACTAAAGAGTGGCAACACCTGTGTTAAAACGCGTCCCCAAAAAAGGGCCCAAGGGGGCCCAAACCGGCAAGGTAGATTCATGAAATCCCACAGAATGAGAGTTCCGGCGCGTACCGACTCCCAGATTCACCGATGCTTTTTTTCCAGTCCGACAAATTATATGTGTTTAAAAATCTGTTAGTTGATTAAAAAAGTGGGAAATAATAAAATTACTCTTTTTACGACTGTGTTTTACTGCATTTTACTCCAAAAATATATTTTTTGATTGGATCGACGGTAGTTTTGCTTTGTGTTTCTTATTTCTCGGATCAGTGTATCTTAGATGGGGACACTGACGTGTCGGTATTAAAATGGGCCGCGAGGTCCCATAAGGTCCCATTTTTTAATAATCTCTCCTCGGTGTTTCGTTGCTTTTCTTCGAGGGCGACACAAGGTACAAAAAAGTATTAAATAAATGTGTATGGTCTTGTGGTGATATGGGCAATATCTAAATACCCTTCATTAGATAAAGAAATAAAATTCAAATTCAAATTCAAATTAAATAAATGTGGCAATTTAGGCAGAATTTAAATATCCTTTTTTAGATGAATAAAGGTTCCCTAATTTCAATTAAATGGATGTGAAATCTACAAAAAGAGAGAATTAAAGATTTTTTATTTAATAGATCAATACTTGTGGTCATTCTAATTTCTAATCTCTGGTAATACTGGCAATGCCAAAACACTCTTCTCTGTGAAAAATATCGTAAATCGTATTAAATATGATCACATTGGCAATAACAAAACATCTTATATTATACTGTATTAAATATATAGAATTTTTTTATTACTCTTGCTTACAATAATATTTTACAATACGTATTATAATAGATTTCGCTACAGAATAATATTCTTCTTCTTTGAAAGAAGGTTGAGTACAGTCTGGCTAAAAATGGCTCGTTACACTTCTTAGTTGAAGACTCAGTAATTTGCAAGTTACACGGATGAATAACAACGTAGCTGATTAATGCGACCGTTCCTTTGAAATGCTCCCAGGTGCTCGAACGAAATTTCTGAATAGCCCCCGCCCAGACATTGTTTCAAAAGGAAAGGAAATCGATCCCGAGAAATAGACGCTGGAGGAATTCCTCATTCATCTTGGCCGGTTAATTAAACCGTGGAAATCGGCCGCGTCCACTCTGAGAATAAAACCTCCAAAGTGCCTCATTAGTTCTAAAGAGAAAATAAATCTGTTCCTCCCAAATCTACAATTCTTCACTTTTTTTCACTTGAAATTAAATCAAACAAATCCTTATTTTCTATTCATTCCATTTTTATATCAAAAGATGAGAGCGAATCAATAAAAGCTTATATAAATAAGAAATGCTACTAAAATGGAACAAAAACACTTTGAAAGTAGTTTCGACGGTAGTAACGATCTGTAATAAAAGAGCTCGATCGGGATGACGGTAATAAAATCGTTCATCTGAGCTCGAATCCATCGAGTGATATAAATAACAGGAAACGGCGAATGCTCGCGTAACGCGCTTACGTAACGCGATTTAACGGTCAAGAGGAGCGTGACGGGTGCGGCGGTACTTCCGGTGTTCCGGCACGGCCCCGTCCGGATGCCGCGAAGACCGGAGGAGAGTCGAAAATTACAAGCTGTGTACCTTTTATAAGTAACCCCGGACCCGTCGGGTGGGGGTGGCGCAATGCGGCTACCCCTGGATATCGCATCCCCCCAAGAACGGACAAACGCCTAGCCCCCACGGAGATATCTCATCGAAGCGAAATTATTATAACCGTTCCATCATTTCTTAATTAAGTATCAAATCTATAAAAATTATATTAGAAATTAGGAATTAGAAAAATAAAGCAGGGCTTTAAGAATGTAAGTAAAATCTGCAAAATGCCTGGAATTAAGTATTACAATTATAAATGACAATAATTTTCAACTATTTCCCGGTATAAAATTGTGATTAGATATTTAGGACAATTGGCAAATCAAAGGAAAATATGTCTATTATGTATATCAATTTTGAGAAAAATGTAGGCTCGATTTCTAGTCGAGCTTTTAAAAAGCCAAATAAAAACTGCAAAATACTTGAAACCAAATATTACAACTAGGAATAATATAATTTTGCAAATATTTTTTTGTAGACAATTAATTTTCATTAGATTTGAATTGACAAATCGAGAAAAACGTGAATAGATGTAAGATAAATAGAGGAAAAAATGTGTGTACATCAATTCTTAGAAAAATTTAGACTCTGTATTTTGTTCCTTTGATCTTTTGAAAAACCAAATAAAATCTACAAAATGTTTGGAGCCAAATATTACACCTAGAACTAATATCATTTCGCAAATATTTTTCTGTATACAATTAATTTTCATTAGATTTGAATTGACAAATCGAAAAAAGAAGTGAATAGATAAATTCTTAAAACAGCTCAAGCTTTTCTGTTGCGGTTTTATTTTATACATTAAACGAGCTCGTTGAGGAATTTTTATTTAGTGAAAGATTCTAAAGGGTAGATTCTTCCAGTCGTTGCGTCTGACGAGGGAGAGAGAGATATGAGGGGGGCAAAAAATTGCGGAGTTCTTCGGGGTTGTGCGCGACGCGCATGGACGTCAACCCGAAGCCGAGAAAATCCTCGTTTCAGACGGCAAGCCGCGGCTGCCACTTTCGGGGCTCGGTATCCACTCGACGCGGCTCTTCTTCATCTTCCCCAACCCACCCCCGCTGCTCCAGAATTAGTCAACACGGTGCTTATTACGTATGCACGTGCCAGCGCAGCCTGAACTTCCTACCATTCGCGTTACAACCTCAAGTACCTTGCTGGCAGCAAAATAATAATTAATTCCACCAAAGGCGTAGCAAAAGTTACACGGATTTCGCACTGTCTAAATAGGGGATGAATTGTTCGTTCAAAATCCTGCAATATTACAATAAATCTTTCAAAACGGAAAAAGTTTATCAAAATAGATTCAAGTAAAAAGTATTTAATTCACGTAATAAAAAGTATTTACTTTCACATAAAAGGAAGAATTCTTTATTTAATA
>SMSR01009324.1:6947-18064 GCA_019453355.1 Ceratina japonica | reverse complement strand
GACTCCATATAGCCAATTAGCTCATTAAACAGCTCATTAAACATATGGAAACTTGTTATTCGTAATTGAATTTCATATTAAACAGAAACTAAATTTTACTGCAATAACTGTGAATAATATTGAAGAATACAATTTGCTAGGGTAAACGAGCATGAAAATTGTATGGAATTAAACTCGCTAATTAATGAATTCGCGTTAAATTGAACCTAACTGGGTTAATAGCAAGCGAAATTAATTAGACCGCGTCTATTACGAAAATCAACTGATTTATGGGATACAACGGTGCTTTTTCAAATTGCCGAGCAAAATTACAACGTTGTATCCCTCTTGCAAATTGCAAATGGAATTTATGGAAATTGGGTAAAAGCAATTAGAGATGATTAATTCAGGGAAATGTTGNAATAAATGCTTGACCCAAAGGCAAATTGTATTTTGTAACTCATTTACAATGAGGGCGCAATAACTTTGAATTATGAGATTCCATGATTTTATGGCAGATGGAATACTTGATTATTAAAGACTCCATATAGCCAATTAGCTCATTAAACAGCTCATTAAACATATGGAAACTTGTTATTCGTAATTGAATTTCATATTAAACAGAAACTAAATTTTACTGCAATAACTGTGAATAATATTGAAGAATACAATTTGCTAGGGTAAACGAGCATGAAAATTGTATGGAATTAAACTCGCTAATTAATGAATTCGCGTTAAATTGAACCTAACTGGGTTAATAGCAAGCGAAATTAATTAGACCGCGTCTATTACGAAAATCAACTGATTTATGGGATACAACGGTGCTTTTTCAAATTGCCGAGCAAAATTACAACGTTGTATCCCTCTTGCAAATTGCAAATGGAATTTATGGAAATTGGGTAAAAGCAATTAGAGATGATTAATTCAGGGAAATGTTGGAAAAGGAATTCTTACGACTATTTCATTTATGAACAGTTGATCGGCTGTGATAAGCGACCGTCCGGCGATAACTTTTACCGGCTAAGGGTAGATTCTTATGAATTCACTTTACATTTCACTATTTTTTTTATCTATATTCTCCAATTGACATTTTTATATTGAAAGAAGATTTAATATTAAAATCTAATAATACTTTCAAAAAATACCGAAAGGGTCGTTTCTGAAATGTTACCGACTTACCCTTATCATCCCTTAGCACAGAAATCGATACTCACTCCGTCAGAAAGTGAGACCAACATTTTCACACAAAGTAAAATTGTTGACAGACAAACGGAGCTTGGAAAATGAAATGAAATGGAATCGCGGAGGGGAAGAAGTGCTGATTTACTGTCTGGCGATGGTGGCAACAGAAAGTTTAATCTCGCCGATCGGAGCGGTTCGCACGGCCTGTAACGGTGCCGGATTCCCCCGGGATCGCTTCGCGTTTCAAGCGAATCTCGCGATGCAAATTCGTCCTGCGTATCCGCGCCGTTTCCGCGGAGTTCAACCGGAGTTCACGTTTACGCGAACAGTTAGGCAGTTCGTTCTAACGAAATTTCAGAGAGATCCGATCCTGTCTGACGGAACTCACCCGCGAATTTCGATCCAGTTTCGAAACTGCCTCCCATAGAATTTAAATGGGAAATCATAAAATACGAAAATCACTCATTTCCTGAAAATGTGCATTTCATATATATACATTATATATTTATATAAAAACTATTTAAATAAAAAATTATGTTTATATAAAGATTTTATTTTTGCTAAGTCGACTCAGAAATTGACTTGTTTCACATTATATCTCTTATCAGACTCACACTTTCAATACCATTGATCCCATCCTTTAACAAAACGTCCTTATTTATATTAATTTCTATTAAAAAACATGTATTTAAAAAAGAATCATTTTTAATTAACGTATCGAAGACTCGTAGATGGAAGAGAATTGCGAGAGCAAGAGGAATGACGGATCATCGTCCACCGCAGCAGATATTGATCAATCGGTGTTCCATATTCGAGCAGAGGGCTTGCGAAATCGGTTTGCACAGAATCAGTGCGGCGCACTTGAAATTTCTGTAGACATATAAGACTCGATGGAAAGTGACTGGGCTTAAGCACTATATAAACACATTTTATCGAGACAAGGCGCGTTGAATCGCTAGTTTCACGCTCTCACAACTATTTTTCATATCTCTCGATCCGCGCACCTGAACCTACCGCATCCAACGTTTTATTATAAAATTACTCTGTACAATTAATCTCTTATTTTTACTTTCTGCTTTGAGCCGTGTCAAGAAAGTTTTTTATCCCAACATTGCAATTAGCTTTATCAGAGACAAAGAGATACACTGACAATAATTTATTGGTATGTTTATAATTTATTTGTAATATCTTATGGCCTCTTCTTCTTTTTTTCAGGTTTGTTTAATTCAGAAGCATGTTCTTTCGTTTTTTACTATCTATCTTTTATTTTTCTTACTTGGATTACTTCTTGTACAGGTCGTAAAAATTCGCAGTAATTAGTACATTTACCCTATAATTATTTTTATTTTCGATCCTATCCCTTATTTTTATTTTCAGATCCGTTTATCTCATAAAATCTCTGCGCTCACAACGTTCGACGCGTTCATTTGGCGAATGCTTTTAGCGGTACACGAAGCTTTTCGAGGGAATACACGAAACGTTTCCGCGTTGCACGTCGCTTCACGGACAGGTGCGTGCGAAAGGAAGAGCCGAGCGCGAAAGTAGCCGCGTTTACGAGACTCGGTAGCAGAAAACGTTTAACGATCGAATCGTTTTCCCGTTGCCGAGCGTCGCGCGATGATTCGACGAGTTTCGTAATCGGAGGGTGAAACGTTCAATTTTCCTGCTGGCAAACGGTTATTTGCAAATGAAAGTCGCCGGCCCGAAGGAATCGATTCACGCTCGATTAAGTAGTTTCACGAGTGGCAGTGCAATTTTCAGTAAAAGTATATTAACGGATTGGGTCAATCGCATGATTCATCCTTTGCGAATAGATATAATTGACGCTTGTGAAATATTCGATTGAGCAGAATGAATTATGGCAGATAACGTATCAAGTAAAGTAACTGATAATCCCATCGGTGTTATAAATATCAATCAATTTGACAATTGATGAAATCGCGTAATCTATATGTATGAAAGAGCTTTCTGATCGGCTCATTCGTCAATGCCTAGCAAAATCCATCGTGTTAATCTCTTTAAAATTGCGAGAGTAATTTCCTATCAGAGGGAGAATTTTTAGAGGGAATGAGTTAAAACGTGTTTTCCTTTATTTTGTACGATTTGCATTATCTGCCATATAAAAATAGCTAATTTCAATAATTTTATTCTTCAAAAATAATTCGGTAATCTACATGTTAAAAATTCTTTAGATTCTATAGAATATACTAAAATTTGTTCATCTTTCTGTAACATTTTGTGAAATATTAGCTCCTTGGGTACGGATTTATTTGAGAAAACATTTGCATGTGGAACGGATATAATTTTTGATTGCTTGGAGTAGTATGTAAAAGCAGTACATTTTACGTAAGAATTTATTTATTTCTAAAATATTGGTGACATATGTAGTATTAAGATGTCTTCAAGTAATTAGAATTGCAAAATAATTTAATAACAACAAAATGAAACTAAAATGACGTGTCTCAGACGTCAAATGTACCCAAGGGGTTAAAGAACTACTTCAAACCTGATAAGATGTCGAGTTGTTTCACTTCATAAGAATATTAGAAACCAAATTCTAGATTTTTGGTGGGAACGTGTCCAATGCAATTTTCCCGTAAGTCCAACAGTTAAGAAGTCTTTGAAGAAAAACGAAACTTCTGTCCAAAAGTTTGCTGTTTCAAATCATCCCCTTGTTGTACGATTTCGCAAACACCCCGTATTAATCGTATTAATATAAGATTAATAAATAATCAAAAACGATCTCTGTAGATATAAGATAATAAGACTACTCACCACTGGTTCTCACCGGTTCCCGAGTTCNTCCGTCCGACTCGGTCTCAGACCGCGGGGTGACACACCGTCGCTTGGTCAATAGCCGTTCACAGAAGTGGATCGGGCGCTCCTCCGAACTTGGTCGTTCGCCGCTCGGAGATCGCCAAGTTAGAACTTGTGGAATTCGTTGCCTCTTCCTAGAAATCGGCTAGCGCTAATCGGTGGTCGGAATTTCGGTTGAGCAAACCTCGTTCCTTTCGCCTATCGACGGAGTCCTTCTCGATTCTAACTCGTTTCTGGTTGGAAACGTCTCGGAACACTTTGTCCAGCGATCGTCGAACGATCTTTGGCCGAGGAGACCTTGGGACGTCGAGGCATTACTCGAATTTCGACGGGGGAGAGGCGTCGGGCCGCGACCGGCCGGAAACCGCGGCCGGCTGCTGGCGAGGCGGCGGGAGGTCAGGNAATGTATATATATGAAATGCACATTTTCAGGAAATGAGTGATTTTCGTATTTTATGATTTCCCATTTAAATTCTATGGGAGGCAGTTTCGAAACTGGATCGAAATTCGCGGGTGAGTTCCGTCAGACAGGATCGGATCTCTCTGAAATTTCGTTAGAACGAACTGCCTAACTGTTCGCGTAAACGTGAACTCCGGTTGAACTCCGCGGAAACGGCGCGGATACGCAGGACGAATTTGCATCGCGAGATTCGCTTGAAACGCGAAGCGATCCCGGGGGAATCCGGCACCGTTACAGGCCGTGCGAACCGCTCCGATCGGCGAGATTAAACTTTCTGTTGCCACCATCGCCAGACAGTAAATCAGCACTTCTTCCCCTCCGCGATTCCATTTCATTTCATTTTCCAAGCTCCGTTTGTCTGTCAACAATTTTACTTTGTGTGAAAATGTTGGTCTCACTTTCTGACGGAGTGAGTATCGATTTCTGTGCTAAGGGATGATAAGGGTAAGTCGGTAACATTTCAGAAACGACCCTTTCGGTATTTTTTGAAAGTATTATTAGATTTTAATATTAAATCTTCTTTCAATATAAAAATGTCAATTGGAGAATATAGATAAAAAAAATAGTGAAATGTAAAGTGAATTCATAAGAATCTACCCTTAGCCGGTAAAAGTTATCGCCGGACGGTCGCTTATCACAGCCGATCAACTGTTCATAAATGAAATAGTCGTAAGAATTCCTTTTCCAACATTTCCCTGAATTAATCATCTCTAATTGCTTTTACCCAATTTCCATAAATTCCATTTGCAATTTGCAAGAGGGATACAACGTTGTAATTTTGCTCGGCAATTTGAAAAAGCACCGTTGTATCCCATAAATCAGTTGATTTTCGTAATAGACGCGGTCTAATTAATTTCGCTTGCTATTAACCCAGTTAGGTTCAATTTAACGCGAATTCATTAATTAGCGAGTTTAATTCCATACAATTTTCATGCTCGTTTACCCTAGCAAATTGTATTCTTCAATATTATTCACAGTTATTGCAGTAAAATTTAGTTTCTGTTTAATATGAAATTCAATTACGAATAACAAGTTTCCATATGTTTAATGAGCTGTTTAATGAGCTAATTGGCTATATGGAGTCTTTAATAATCAAGTATTCCATCTGCCATAAAATCATGGAATCTCATAATTCAAAGTTATTGCGCCCTCATTGTAAATGAGTTACAAAATACAATTTGCCTTTGGGTCAAGCATTTATTTCAGTTATTGCAATAAAATTTAGTTTAATATGAAATCCAGTTGCGAATAAAAAGTTTCAAAATGTTTAATGAATTGCTTAATGAGGTAATTGACTATACGAAGTTTTTAATAATCAAGTATTCCAACTGCCATAAAATCATGGAATCTCATGGAATTCAAAGTTATTGCGCCCTCATTATAAATGAGTTACAAGATACAATTTGCCTTTGGGTCAAGCATTTATTTCAGTTATTGCAATAAAATTTAGTTTCTGTTTAATATGAAGTTCAGTTACGAATAAAAAGTTTCAATATGTTTAATGAGCTGTTTAATGAGCTAATTGACTATATGAAGTTTTTAATAATCAAGTATTCCAACTGCCATAAAATCATGGAATCTCATAATTCAAAGTTATTGCGCCCTCATCATAAATGAGTTACAAGATACAATTTGCTTTTGATTCTAACATTTATTTTATAAATAGACTTCATATAAACGTGACGCAATTTTTCCTATATATAAATGTACTACTTTTTATCGAATCATGAATTATGAGAAACGAAAATTGTGAAAAGCGAGATTCTAAGTTATAATCGAGTCGGTCACTGCACAAATCGATTAACTTATTGCTGAATTCTATTTCGATGAAGATCGAAGGTGGACGCGAACCACCCCTATACAAGCTCCTCGTCAGCGATCTGTCATCGGTATTCTCGTCCCTTTCTGAGCGCGTTCAGTTTACCAGCAGTCTTTCGCTCCTATTACAGACATCAGCAACAGTATTGATTATGCGAACGGTAATAGTGTACCCCGAGCGATGTGTTACTATCGATCCCGGATAGAAACGCGTGGGCGGACGTTCCAGTTTTGTGAAATGGAATCGCGTACTTCCGTTACCCGGCTTCGAGACGGAATCACGTGCAGAAGACGATTTTGGAAAATGTGCAATCCCAAATTGTGGCCGGGTCTCTTTTTAAAAAGACCGCTCGCCGATTTCTCGGAATGAAAAATAATTTTCTGCCGATTCAGAAGATTCTAAACAGAATTCTACAGTCGGCGTTACATAAATTCAAGAATATGGTTCGCCGAAGTTTTCCGAGAACGAACGTTTGAATAAAATATTCGGCGAATAGATAAAAGCGGCGATAAGCGCGGGTAACTTATTTACAGTTTCTCGGAAGGGATATAAAAGTTGGCGGGCGCGGGTGGACGCGTTACAATAAAAGCTGCCGATAATTACAAACTTACGTGCGGCCGCCGTTCGAACAAGCGAAACTCGGTAGAGACCGACAACTCGGACAGTCGTCGCTCTCACAATCGAACGCGTCCCGAGACGCGTTTACACGTTCCATCGGATCAACAATTCATCGATTGGCCGCGTCATTTTTCTACCATTTTTCACCGCAGTAGGAAACGTCATTAGAAATCTCGGGATTGCGCAAGACTGAGCAAGTTCATTATTCATTCGACTCCATTATGTAAAACCTGAACTCTTATCAATCTTATCTGAAGAACTGTGCAGTTTATTATACGCAAACATCAATTACGAGCGGAGCGAATACAGTAAGTCGCGTCGTCTCTAGCCTCGAACAGGCTTTTCTATCTGAAACGAGAAAAAGAGCGCACGCGGACAAGGAATGATAGGAAATAATTTGACAAGAAGTCAATGACAAATTGCCTTCCGGGTGAAAAACTCGAGAACGGAGAACATCAAGCAGGGAAATTAGCCGCTCGCGGGGGGTTGGGCTCTGGTGGGGGGTTCGGTGGTGAGTTGGTAGACGAAAAAAGGGGCGCAGCCGCGTCGGCCGGGCACCCCCGCGGACATGCTCGCTCGCGGCGGCGGCTCGTCAGTCTCGGTCAGTCGTCGGCCGCCGAAAGTCGTGCGAAAAACGAAGGAGATTGACAGACGGAGATTAAGAGTGGGGCCAGGTGAGAGGTGAGCGAGGGTGAGAATTTTTAAAACACCGAGTTCGCGCCCTGACACCAGATCGTTACGATTAGAGGAAATACTATAAGGTTGGTCAGAGGGGTCTGGTACAATTGCTTTTTAGACGCCAGGTGTTACGAGCAGAGGGTCAGAGGGTCGCTTCATTTCGTCAATTTCAAATAGGAACGACTATCATATATATTTTATTATATTAAAATTTAGAAACAGTCAGTAGATAAAATTGTTGATCTTCTTTGATGCATAAATCACAAGTCTAAATATTATTATTATTATTATATTAATAAATTAGAGAATTATTACGTTGGATTAAAATATTTGACGAAACGGAATGAATGGATTATTGCGAGGACTGAACTAACGATACGTGAAAAGGTAGATAGGGAAAAAGGGTCACAGAAGACGTGGTCGAATCGAGGGGAGAAACGTGGGCAAAGAAGAGCGACAGAGAAATAGACAGAGAGAGAGAGGGTGAGTCGTGAAACGGGGGCGGGATAGCCGTGTCGGGAGAGGGTCCCGACGGTCTCAGTCTCGTGGTTTCCGTGGAACTCGACGGAACCGAGCGGAACACGCGCCGGAACCGAGCGCCGCTCAGGGCCTCGTGACGACAATGACGAGACTCGACGCTGCAGCCGGTTTTTCGTGTTCAGTTTGCGTCACGCGCTCGCCCGGTGCGTCGTTTCTCGTTCCGTTACACGCGGACGCGCGGTTCTCTAACAATGACACGACAATCGTTCCGTTCGTATTTATTCTATTCGCAGCTTGCGTTCCACAAACGGGATCCACTGGTGAAAATATAGCAAATGTAGGTTTTAATCGTTCTGTTTTATTTCTAATTTTTTGCACTGTTAAGGTAGATTAAGTATTTTTAAGATCGGAGTGTCAGGTCTTGAACAGGAGAATATAAAAGCACGTGGAGCCTGAAGACACGTGGTTCCACGTTCCGAGATATTTATCTGCTCATTTTTCTGTAAATCGTTTCTCGACTTTCTTAAGTAGGCAAAGTGTATTAAATAATAAAGTGCTCAAGTGGCCATTCTTTGTACGAGTGAACGGTACGAGTTTTTAAGAACGTAGCCTCGATGCTTTATTCGTCTTCTCGGCGATGAATTTTCATTCGGTTTATCGGCACGATCGGGTTATTGCCAGGGCGTGGTTTGGAATCGAAACGGAAAGCCGGAAACGAAAAAAGTTGCATGCGATTCTATCGCGGGATCGTTTATTGTCGCTCGTCATGCACTATAAACGGCCTCCAGCCAGCCTTTTTGCGCAGCCGTGATAATTGTCATTGATTGCGCTCTCCCGATCTCTCGGTGCACACCTCGCCGGAATGTAATATACCCAAACAGTCGCAGCTTTTCCATTCAGCTGCGACCGACTAATTGCGTAACTTCAATTAAATTCGCGTAACCGTATTTCGCTAACTCGGCCACTAAATTCGTTTTGCACGAATCGATGAACGTATTTCTAACTCGACCAGAAATTATTTATCGTCCACCGGTGGAAAATCGGCGGAAAATAATTTACCGACCAGGAGTAGAATAAGACGATTTTTCAAACGATTCAATGGATATTAGGTTTCAGGAAATATTGAGATATCAACGAAGGAGGCATGCTAGTATTTCCTGTGGCCACTCACGGTACTGCGCTATTCGTCCCGCGGCGTATTATTCAGAACCGTTCGGTCATTATTCAAAACTGGCGTTCGTGCCCAGATCAGTCCCGCGAAATCGGTTCATTTGACTTTCAATTCGATTCGTGATCGATTCGATCCCCTCCGGTGGGCTAAATCGCTCCGAGCCCGTTTCGCAAATCGCTTGCGAAATCCGCTGCCCACGCACGACAAAAACTCGATTGAATTCGTTTCGGAAATCGTTCACACCGTTTTTTATAGATCCGAATGATTTTCAGAATTTATTTAAAGATTAAACTCCGCATTTCGAATTATCAATTACTAAGAGCATTAATTCTGTAATCTAAAAAGTATTCTGAAATTAATTACACCAGGAGAATGTATGAGTAATTCTAATTTCCTTCAATGATGAATCATTGAGACATTTTTAAATTCCTGCAATCGGCGATTTTCGCATTTCATTACCGAGTGAAACTTACAACACTTTTTCTAATCTCAAGCCAGATAAAGGAAAGTGAACGTAAAGCTAATGACGTAAATCAGCATTCTTTTTCGTTCGGTACCGAGAATTACTTAACGGTTCTGCTAGAGTAACTGTGTCTACTAAAAATATTCTATGTATAGTTAGGGAAATGGCAGCAGGAAGCACGTGTGCGAAACGTATTGCTCAAGCATTGACGCATGTCTGTACATAGGTAATACTCAGATTCCATGTACAACCAGAAGAAATTTAATGCCTTTTTAATGGCCAAACATCCAAATGACCGATTTTTTCACCCTGAATTTTTATAATTGAAGTAATCTTTCTGTAATACAATATTTTATCCAGAAGGGAAGACGAAGGAACGGGTTCTGGCGGGTCTTGGCACTGGAAGAATTCACAGATGTGCAGTGTATAATCGTGGATCTTGCAATGCCATCACTTGCTGGATACCGAGCCACCGTTACGCGGCCGACGTCTAAACCGAACTCGTTTCTGGACTCTAGACCATCGCACCTTTCATTTCGATCGGTGAAAGTGAACGCAGCTGAGAAGATTCGCCGGAGCAGACAGGGACCCAACGAGCGTGTCGTTTCCTCGTCGATCGACGATCAAACTACGATCTATCAATCCCGACGAAATGATTCATTATGTTCTTGTAACGCATGTGTAAATCGAGACTAATAAATGTGTAAACGTCTAACTATTTTCATTTCCCTCCGCCCAGTTCCATTATCTAATTATACTTGAAACAAAGAATGATCGCAGAAAATTATGCAACGTTTAGTATTGGTTTTGTCTGTCTGCTAATTCACGCGTCGGTGTTAAGAAACCTTGATCTTTGAGTATCTTAAGACCCGAACGTCGATTCAATGATTTTGTACTTGCATTAGAAATTCCACAGAATTCCTCTAATATTTTTACTTCGAATTTTATAAATAATCCTACAAAGATTGTCTTAAAAGCATTTATATTACCGTCGTAGAGCAGCGAGCTGTAATTCGAATTTTTTACCGATTGCATATGAGAGAGGAGGTGTTAATTAACGAGCGAAATTAAAGGCCAGAAGGAATTGGTCGGATAGCGGCTGGAGGAAGTCGCAGCTGTCGTTTTTCTTATCCTCTCACTGGGCTCTGAGAGGCTCGCGTGACGCTTAATCCGCGAGCGGAGGGACGACGGGAGAAAAAAGGAGAGCGTTAATTTGCGGCGGGTGACCCCCGCATTTGCAACCTGTCGCGATACGGGCTCTCCTTATCGGAGGCAGGTGCGCGTCCCGGGCGAAATAAAAAAAAATAACGTGCTCGCATAATGAACTAAGTTTCTAAGTACATATACGAGGCACGTTCCACGACTGGCTGCGGGTTCCTCTTTTTTTACCTAACCGATCACCTGTGCAATCGTTATCTTCGTCGACGAAATATGCATCATTAATTAATCC
>SMSR01009322.1:0-18319 GCA_019453355.1 Ceratina japonica | reverse complement strand
TTTCATTGATCGGTCTATTGTCCTTACCATGGATACAGTTGGAAAATATGCCGACGAGCTAGAAGCGCGTAATCAGTATTAAATCAATTCAATTCTGTTACACAAGAAAATATCTTTTGTAATTGTACATAAATATATTCTGTAAATACTTTTGTCCACGATCAATATATTTATATGCTCATTACAAACTCGTACGACTTGTTTCATTACCTTGGAGTAGTGGTCTAACAACTCTGAATCACGAGCTTTCGTGTCTTTCTGATACAAAGGTGGTTCAGGATATTTCTCGTCCAAGTAGTCTGCTATTACTAATGAATCGACGACTACTTTCCCGTCGACGTCGACAAACGCTGGTACTTTCCCCTCTGGGTGTATCTAGAAGTGAAATATTCTCATAGACTTCATAGGAACGATACGACTCTTCCGATTGTAATTATAATTTATGTATCTACCTCCAGATACCATTTGGGCTTGTTCCTTAAATTAATATTGACGACGTCGTGTGGAATTTTTTTATAAGAAAGTATTAAACGAATTCGATGAGCGAAAGGACAATATTTCATACTATATAAGCGAGCCCTTCCTTTCACCTCTGGCGGTTTTTGAGAATCTGCAATACATCACGATAAATGTTAAAAAGGAAGAAATTATTTCCCTTATGAGACAACGTGTCAAAGATCTTTATCAATGAAAATAGTAAAATCACTAGGAGAAATATTCGTGGAATCGATATTTTGTTGCATTCTTTGTCGTGAAGATCGTAAACAGCGACGGTATTTCCTATGATCACATACTTATAAAAAACTTGCAATTCCTTCGAGCGGAAAATACGATGATTCACGATGGAAAATTTCACTCGACTATTGACAAGAGGAATGTGTAATAACTGTCGGCTTACCCGGTCCAAGATGTAAATCGCTCATGATCGTAATATCTCTCTACGTTCAGTGATCAGACAATTAATATATTCTTCGAGAAATTGGAAAAGGTGATCGATCGCACTTGTATATAATACGAATACACAGGAATGATTGATGGTCCTCCGATGGAAGATATATACACGTAACGTAGAAAATGTGTCAATATCGAACGCGGAGCGATGGAAGTGAGAATAACGTCGCCAACAGCAATTTTTCAATGTTCGATACAAAATTGTTGAATGGAATGTAACGTTAGACTTTAGGTATCACCGTCGTCGATATTGTAGTCGTGGACCATCGCGAACTATTGCGAACTAAATATTGTGTTTCTTTTTTCAAAGATGTTAGCTACGCGCATGCTCGACGGTCGATTGATCGAATCGAACTTTCGAACAGAAAGAATGAGGGAGTAGACCGAAGGAGTAGACGAATAAGATTGTATGCGATTTATGCTATGTAGGTACAAAATTATTTTATTTATAAAGTTCTGTTTAAATATACAATAGTACGTACAACGTGATCAGGCCGCGGATTCGTACGCAAAGCGAAACGTTCGACAAATGTATTTCAGACGAGTGCGCTTCTTTGATCATTTGTGCACTTCACTTCTGATATTCCGAATAATTTTATACATTAGGCATTTACAGCTCCTGCAGATTCAGTTTTCCCGTGAATGCGTCAAATCCGCAGTCTAAATATAACGATACATTTGTTAAGTTAGTTCATCGATTGAGATTTGCATCTCCAGAATATTGGACCATGTTTGCGAATTCGTTTACTCATTCCTTCCCAGTAAACACCAAGTGCTCTTGATGTTTTCTATAAGATCACTTTTCATCCAAAAGCAGTCAAAAAGATAGCTTTAGATAGCTTTAAGTCATCCAAAAGACGTGTGTGTTTACTGGGTTGTCGTATCATTACGCGGGAGAAGAGGCAAGTACGGGCTCTAAATGAACAATAAAAAAATATAATATATAATACATGTAATTTTTATGGAAGTACTAAAGTAGTGGAAAAATCGGAGCGATTGCACTGTATGCTATTCTGACACTGTAATAAATAAGTCGATCGTTCATGGGTCCATCAGATTGACCGAAGGAGGTCTGACGTTTAACTGATATTCTCCGAAGACCATAGCCGCTACCCATTTTAATTGTTCTTCCTTCAACGACCCAGCTATAGTGTTTCCAAAGAACGGACTCTCCTTACACCTGAGACCAAGTATTCAAACATGATTTTTGACATCGTGACTGTCTTTCCTTATCTCTACTCATCATTAATAATTACCTAGTTGGCTTTTTATTTTTTGCTATAAACGTGATCGACCATCTGCAATTAACAATGCAAAAAGCACGATATAAAAGATTGACCTTAGCCGAAGAGCATTTGATCATCACAAAGTAGTCGTATTTACCCAGTTTGAGGATTTCGTTTCGGCTCGTGACCTAAATACCAAATGATATCCTCCACTTTCCATTCGAACAATACGTTTGCACAGACCCTGTCCTTATAGCAATACAGTTTCGCTTGACTAAATTCGAAGAGGTAGTTCTTAAAATTTTTCGACTTGGTGTCGGCAAATTTAAGTTCACCGGACACGGTCATCGGTGGTTTGATCTGAAACGAGAACAAAGGAACGACACTAAGAATGGAAACTAGTGATTTTGAAACGGTAATTAAAACGTCCCAGCTCATTTACGTAATTCGTTGCCCGCGCCGTGTAATTTAATTGTATTTACCAGAGGTGAAATCTCCTTGTACACTCGATCCCTTTTAAGTATGAGGACGTTGTCCTTTCTGTCTTCGGGATCCCAGTATCCCCACCTCGCGACTGCCTCGAGGACCCGTTCTTTGTGATGCAACGGCCGTTCCAACGCACCGGCCAAGGTATACTCTTCTAGGCACAGCTCGTGAGCCGGCGTGTTCGTTCTCTCGGTCAATTCCACGCACACGTCGAACGCAGTCTTCTGCGGCCCGATCTGAAAAACATTTTTCAAACGAGATATATTATATTACAGTCGAACGGAGACGACGAAAAAGAATTTTTACGGTCACGTTGACGCATTCCCCGTCCCTGGAGAAAATGTAGATCCAGATCTTGAGGTCGCCCGAAGGCGCACCGCGCAGTCCATTGTTTGAGACGTGATACTTTTCAAGGACCTCCAAGATCCTCGCCTCCTTCTCCAAGTCCGCGGCGGTCAATTGGTACAGTTTCGGGTAGAGCTTGATGAGGTCACCGATCACTTTCGTCTCGGCCCGGTTCCACTCGTCGATACTGTTCTCGCCGGCGTGCATCAACGTCGGGCCCCATATCGCCGAAAGATTCTCACCGGTCATCAGGTTCCTGGAACTCTGCTGACTCAAACAGTGAAGGTGAGCAAGAATCCTCCTGAGCGTAGCCGCCGCTACCGGCGTCAACGTGGACAACAGTTTTCTATATGTCGCCACGCGCTCGTTCTCGTTCACGTTTTCTAAAACACGCAAATTGAAAACCCTGTTATTTTGTGTTTATTAAATATGTATAATTGTATGTTACGAATATTGCAGATGTGCGGCGCGAAGCTTGCCAGNGTTTTCTATATGTCGCCACGCGCTCGTTCTCGTTCACGTTTTCTAAAACAAGCAAATTGAAAAACCCCGTTATTTTGTTTTTAAATATTATTATAATATATAATATATATAATAAATATGTATAATTGTATATGAGAAATGTTGCAGACGTGCGTCGCGAAGCCTGCCAATTTCTAATAATTACTCCTCCCGTTTTACGAGCCTTATCTGGAGTTACTTTCACTCAGGAACTCGACACTTTGCTATGCAAAAACAATGATTCATTGGAATAGGCGAGTCGCGTGCAGCAGCCGCGTGTAATAGATCGAAAATCATCGTATGCAATTACTCGAGAATTCAACGTTCGTCCGAGAACTATTAAAATAAAATAAGCTATAATATAACAACATCAGAATAGAATCAAAAAGTATTTACGACGGATTAAAATCATTATCAATGTGTATATTGAAATATTTNCTCAGGAACTCGACACTTTGCTATGCAAAAACAATGATTCATTGGAATAGACGAGTCGCGTGCAGCAGTCGCGTGTAATAGATCGAAAATCATCGTATGCAATTACTCGAGAATTCAACGTTCGTCCGAGAACTATTAAAATAAAATAAGCTGTAGTATAATAACATCAGAAAATAGAACGAAAAGTATTTACGATGGATTAAAGTCGTTATCAATGCGTATACTGAAATATTCAATGACTGTTTAAAGACGACAAATCCGTAAGTAACGATAGCGGAAATTCGATATTATAGTTCCTGTTGGAACCGGCTACGACGTGAGAAAGTATGCGTGGGTGCGAACACGAACGAGCTTGACATTCTTCTTATAATTATGTATGCAAGCGATGGTCGAGTGCAAGGAACGATTTATTGGCACGTCGTCGTCGTCGTTTCAAACACAGACATTTCACTTTCGTCGGACTGTATAACGGAGCACCCGACGAGATATTCAATGTTATCCGAGTAAAAATTCTTATACAATGGAAAGAAGAGATGATTGACATATACTTCATTTCCGAGGTTCTACGTAATTGAATTTGGTCACGTGCTCGTCGGTCCCGCGACAAGTTTCATTGTCGAAACGGTCGTGCAAAAGTATTTAGCGAGACCGCGTGCGAGCGGCCAAGGACAATGAGCGTTCCTTACCTGAGGTGAAACAAAGCCGATCGTGAATGTTCGAGGGGAACAATGGATTCGGTAAATCACGGAGGAACCTTCTGAGAACGGTGGCCACATCGTGTTCCGTGTACGCGCTCCTCGTAATCTGCGTCGCCCAGGCGTCGTGACGAAACGCCTTCAACAATTTAACCACCGCGCTGTTGGAACCATTCTGCCGATAAATGCCCTCCGACATAATACCTTTAAAGTTGCGTACAATCGAGTTAATAAACATTTCAATGGATCTGCCCTCGTCTGATAAAATGTATACGCTGATAAAAAAAAACAACCCAGTGGACTTTGTATTTATTAACGGATAAAAGGTTCCAATCGTCCTCAGGTAGAAAGAGATTTAGAGAGAGACCCGGGCAATTGAGGACAATTCGGTCAATGTCAGTGTGAGAGCTTTTACCATGACGGTAAATAAAGTTGATACACTTCTCGAGGATGACCGGGACGTTGTCCTGCGTGAGTTGCTGCTGTTCCAAAGCTGGGCCGCACGTAGTAGCGGCTTGATAAAGCGCGTGCCTCCACGCCGATCCCTCGTGAGTCCCCGGCGCGGTCATATGTAAGGCACCGGTACCACCTGCGTCGACGACCACTACGGGAACCGAGCCGGCATCAGAATTTGGCCCCTCCTGTTCTCGTAGAACTACAACATCAAAATACCCAAACTCTATTACTTATAAATAAATGTAACGTGCACTGGCAGTCGCGTTTTACGACGGAATACGCCGGTAAGAAATTGTTTATGCATTCCGAACATTCGTTCTGACAACAGCTGCATTTTTATATCTATTTCACGGTGTTAGTAGGTCGTACGAAATGTACGTCGCGGACGATGTTGCACGAGCAGTAAAAAATGCGTTTGCTGATCGGTCGCGTGAGCAAGTAGGTCGACGATAAAAATAATTTGACGTCTCCATTGGATGCGATCCATCGTGTATGCTATATAGAATCGTCTGTCTTAGAACGTCGATTGAATTACGTACTGTCTGTGGTGGGTAGGTGTATGACTTTCTGTTCCTCCTCCAGGAATTACTGTACTGCCGCGGGGCATACGTGCACCCGAGTCGGTAGATAAAAGCAATAATAAATGCATATTACTGATAAAAGATAAAAGCGACTGGAATTGCGTTTTATTTATATTTATTTAACTTTGTCGAGCAATGCGGCGGACGGGAGCGCATGTGCGATGCATATTGCAGCTGTTAATAAAATGACTCATTACGATGCCTGTAGGTACGATAAATCGAGAGCTTGTTTCAGTTGTAAACCATCGCGCAGTTATTTGCCAAACGTGTGATCATGAAATTCTGTAGTAAACGCAACGCAGATTTTTCTTTAACTGAAGGACTTACCGATGCATCGAGCTTTCCGGAGGTCGACTTCGACGGTCGTCGTGTTGGAGTCCACTGGTTTCGTGTAGATCAACGTTCGTTGACAGAGGAGAACCCAAGCTGGGAACCAGGAGCCAGTTACGCCTTCCTAAAACACGGATTTATTTCGTTTACAGTATGATTAAACATTTGATCAAATGTAGCGCATTGTTTAAATTACGTAGTCCAGTGTTCAAGAGTTAGAAAAAGGAGAAAAATCTTAAGCAATATAAATGTTTTAAATAAGATCTTTCTGTGGATCAATAGAATTCTACGGGAGAAAGTGTGTGTACACTCAATCATTAGAAAGTGGTTTTCTCCAAATGTACAGCTGGCGGGTGACAAATTGAACGCGAACGCTTCAAAACACTATCATCGTAGAAAATATGGAAAGTGTGCAATAAATAACATTTTTTATCCGTGCCGTTTATTAACGCGGTGTAGACAATCGTGAAAAATCGAGATACACTTTTTAGAAAATGAACGTACCTTTCGTCATTAAAATACGCAGTGCACGTATGTAAATTCCTAACAGCGAGCATGTGAACGAAAGGGAATTAGAAGTTAAATTTCAGAGATCTCGCGTACGATAAGTTACTTATTATCCGTACCTTTAAGTAAGCCCATCCTGCTCTCGTTAGTTCAGCCGTGTACTTCGTGGGAAAGATCGTGGTAATGGCTTCCAGTATCCTCTGGGCCCAAATCCTTCGCTCCGCGATTCCCTTCGCATAAAACACGTGAACGCTCGGCCTTCCCTCGCAGCTAATTGCTATGCAATGTACTGTATCTCCATCAACTACCCTGAACATTTTAAATCGCTTTTGTCATTCCCGGCCGGTTCACCGTACGACCTCGCCGTACGCAAATTTTCCTTACCAATAAATATTAATTTCCGCCGTTTCCATATTTATAATATTATTATTTCTATTTTTAATAAGATTCATTTTTAATAAGATTTTTCTCGTGGATACGGGAAACCCGCGATCTACTGATAAGTTTCGAAACGAAACGGAAATATTGATAGAAGATGACACAATTCTTCGTCAAACATATTACGTTACTTTAAGATAATAATTGAAACTAGTATAGATCGCGATTCATGTTTCGATTACGCCACGTATGAGCCCACGCATTTTTATTGGATCTGTGTTAACCGGTTGAAACAGTGACTCACTTGACGTCCTGCAGAAGATGAATGCTGTATGTTTTGTCGAGGTGAACGACCTCCTTCAGAGTAGACATACTCTTATCCGCGTAAAACATGAGCTTCTCGTCGGCCAAGACCGCCGTCCTCGGGACCATGTCCTTCGCTCTTTCGATGCCCACACCGGTCCTGTAAACGACTCCTCTGTACGTCGCCACTTTCTGCAGGATGGTCCCCTTCGGTCTCTCCAGTTTCGTCGACTTCGCGGCAGCCGGAGCGCTGCCGCCGCCGTGGTCACGATTTCTGGACAACAATTTGCTACCGCTCTTCACGAAACTCATCACGTTCGGCCTGATCCCGTGCCCGCTGGACTCGTGCCTCAATTTCCTCAATTTCTGCATCATGCCCACCCGTCTGTGCTGTTCTTCTGTACTTTTCGCGCCAGAAGCGTCCGGAGACTCGTCGACGTTCGTCGTCGTCGCACTGCTCGAAGTACTCGACGCTGGAACGCGACATAAACTTTACTATTAATAAAAAAATAATATTTTTATTATAGAAAGGAGACTTCTTACGAAGGAAAGGATATTCTCTACGAAAACATAAATCTTGAAATGCTATATCTTGTTTTTTATAATTTTATCTATTCATTTTTGTCATTTAGGTTTCTCAATTGAGCGACATCTCAATTTATGCGAATATCTATTAATGCGAATTTCTATTATATGAAGGAGATTCTTTACGAAGGAAAGGACATTCTTTACGAAAACATAAATCTTGAAATGCTATATCTAGTTTTTTATAATTTCTTCTATTCATCTTTGTCATCNAATAAAAAAATAATATTTTTATTATAGAAAGGAGACTTCTTACGAAGGAATGGATATTCTTTACGAAAAAGTAAATCTTGAAATGCTATATCTTGTTTTTTATAATTTTATCTATTCATTTTTGTCATTTAGGCTTCTCAATTGAGCGACGTCTAAACTTATGCGAATATCTATTAATGCGAATTTCTATTATACGAAGGAGATTCTTTACGAAGGAAAAGATATTCTTTACGAAAAAGTAAATCTTGAAATGCTATATCTAGTTTTTGATAATTTCTTCTATTCATCTTTGTCACTTAGGTTTCTCAATTGAGCGACGTCTAAACTTATGCGAAAATAAAAGTACCTGGATCGTCGTTGGACTTGGCGGAAGAAGAAGGCTGAGACGGCGCCTCGTTGCCCTTTATCATCGATTTCCTGGGCGGAACAGCGGGCTGTCTTCTCGTCACCAGATGAGCCAGTTTCGGTAACAAAGCGGGATTCTTCGTCGCAGCGGCCTTATCAGTTTGTGAAGAGGCCTCCGAGACCGCGTCGTACTCGCTCTTGGGTAAAGAGTCAAATCTCTTGGGCGGTTCCGGCGGCATCGACGAGACCGGCTCTTCGTCCTCCTCGTCCACGTCGTCCAACTCGTTATCAGCCGTTTCCTGATAGTCCAGGATGCTCCTAGAACTGCCCGGTGAACCCGGGGCGCGTCTGGAACTGCTCGGCGAGTCGTTCGTGGCCAAAAGTGCTTCCAGCAACATCAGATCATTGTTTTCGAAATTGCTGTACACGTTCTCGTCGGAGGTCTTCACGAACGGGTCGAATTCGATCAGCAAGGACCTGCTGGTCTGCTGCCTGGACTCCGAACTGTTCGCCGTCGCTTCCTTCTCTTCTTGCGGCTTTTTCGGCGAAAGGTTCTCGTACAAAGAGTTCTGGATCGACGCTTGACTCTCGTTGGACGCCGTCGACGTCTGTTCGAGAATAGCCATCTCCAGGATGTCCTCCTCGGTGCTCGATATCCTGTCGAGCTCGTCGACCCCTTCGGACCGCCCTACCGGCGTCGCGTCGTAGAAAGTCCAAGAATCGGATCTGGACAATCTCTTCACGTTATCCGATTTGTCGTGCGGTAAACTCACGTTAACGTCCGAGAGGTTTAAGCTCTGGTCGGAATCGTTGCTCTAACAAGAAACGTCGGGGGTTTCCGATTACTAATTTTTTCCCTGTATTCCATTACCTAGCGAAATGTTAGCTACGGTTTTCTTACTAACGAACTGACCGAATTTTACCGACTGCGAATTGCGTCAAAAGTTCGTCTTATATAATTTTAGTGCGAAATACGAACGAGAAATCTGATTTTAACAAACGTTGGATTTGGCCCACGAAGAAAGAAATTTCGAACGGACTGAACGCGTCTTATCTCACCTGATTGAGAGCGAAATTCAGGAGGTCGAACCCGTCGGGGAAATCCCTCTCGACTTTGTCAGAGATGGTCGAACTGATCGTGTCGTATCGACTGCTGCCAGACGTGACGGACTGCAGCTCGTCGTAGATAGACTCGTCAGGATGCGGGGGCGGAGGATAGGCGGGGGGCGGCGGGCTATGACGAGCCCCGGAAAGGTCCTCCTCGTTTCTGACGCTCCTCAGATTGCTGTTCAGGGGACTGTAAAACGAGATGCTGCTGAAAATGTCGTCGGCCGGCATCGACGCGCATCTCTCGTCCTCCACCGGGTCTTTCATCTTCTTATTAACGGCAGTATTGTTTCGTACGAGGTCGTCCTGGTTCAGGACGGACAGCCGCCGCGTCAGGAGGTTCTTCACCGACTGTTCTAATCTCATACTCGCGTTCCTCGTGCTAGAAATCACCGACCGACCCTTCGTCGTCACCTTCTCCGAGATCTCGTCCTTCAGCTGGCGAGAACTGGCGCTCAGGCTGCGGAAGAACTCGATGTTCGTCCCGCGCGTCTCCGACCTCGCGTCGTCGCTCCTGTCCGATTGACTGGAGTCGCTCTGGGTGCTCTGGGTGCTGTGGGTGCTGAACCGGGAGGCCGGCAACGACGGCGGCAACCTCCTCGGCGCTGGTACCGGTCGCTCGGGCAGCACCGATCTAGGTTTCGGTATCGGTTTCTCCTCCATCTCGAATGGCCAATTCTCTGTCTCGCCGCTCGATTTTAACCGAAGGGTCCAGGAACGTAGGATCTGCGCCACATACTTCGGTCCCCTTAACAGTACATTGACACCGTTTACGCGTTTACTTTCGAACGGGCTCAGTTCAGATATCGTCGTTGCGCTCGCGGTGAATTCGGTAAATGCTCGGATTATACGCGTGACGACGCGAGCATCGTTTCGTATAGTTATCCAGTGTTATTCGAATATTACGTAAATTGTGCCAAGCAATTTAATAATGTCGCGTCGAAACGAGGAACGTGCAATAAGAGAATCTAACGGAAATAGAAAAGAAGATTCTGATTGAAAGAATGTTTTATGATTGAAAACTGTGAAGCATGTACAGTGGCTGAACGTACCATCGCTAAGCAGTGAAAGTGCGCTGTACTTATCAAACAAACAGAATTTATTCTCGATCTTGCAACACGCGTGTGCGAGCCTGGCATCTGTTCTCATGCCGCACGGCTCAAACGCGAATAGAAAATATTTAGAAAATGATTCTTCGTGCAGTCGCTAATTGAAAAGTGAATGGAAATTGTTAGAACGAAGTATATGTAGAAACGATGCGGTTTACTTGATGCCGCGTTTGAAACGGTCGTGACTCAGTCGAAGCGACGAGATAAAATCACGGGCAAACGCACAATTGCAGATATGATAATAATATACATATCAATGGAGCGTACGTCGCAAGGTCCGCAGACGAATCCTCATTTTCGTAATCCCGGCGTGGTCTTGAACACCGACTCGAACAACAACTATCAACGTTCACTCCGTGCATTCTACCAACGATAGCTACTCAGATAATAAAGACAGCTCAGCGCGAAGCACTTCTGCACGGTTGAATCACCGCTTCCGAGTCACGTGATTAGCATTGAGCGCTCGGGACAAATCATGCTTTATAATTTCGATTGATCTTGATTATCAGCTGCGCGGTACGTCGCTCATCTGGAGTTCGAAAATATTCCCCCGATTAAATTCGGTACATATTATAATTGCTCGGCGTTATTTTATTCTTTTTCTAGATAATTATTTAATTAAAGAAGTTA
This sequence comes from Ceratina japonica, assembly GCA_019453355.1. Taxonomy (NCBI): domain Eukaryota; kingdom Metazoa; phylum Arthropoda; class Insecta; order Hymenoptera; family Apidae; genus Ceratina; species Ceratina japonica. The sequence goes on along the minus strand of SMSR01009322.1, from coordinate 7,133 downwards.
TCTAAAAAATGTATGAAGTGTTGCGTCAAGAAATTTCATTTTTATATATAGTTTTGAGATTAGATGATAAAACCAGCAGTCAAGGAAGTAATTTAAATTGTAATCTATGAAGCGTTTCGTACACCCAGTGTTCTAAATGCGTTTATGTTAATATATCAGCTCACTTTACATTGTTAACAGTTTAGTGCTTTCAAAAATAGATCAATCTTTTGTTTGACATTAAAGTTCATAGCGCATATCAGCAATGAATTAGTTTTGCAATTCTAATGTGTCTACATAGGAAGATCAGTCACCTTTCATTGAACGAGGCCAAAAATTAGAGCGAACAATTAAACTATCCTTTAGAATATTTCCCGGTAGTACATTTTTATTTTAAGGAAAAATGATTCATACTCGACAATTGAATCGAACGAGCACGTGTGCAGTTAGTAGAAAACGACTTGGAACATTTAATTTTCCCTCAGACGTGTATACGATCGCAAGAAATTCTGATTTTGTACATGATTGACGCCTGAGCGTATGTCGTTAATGAGACGCGGTGAAAAACTAGTGAATGATCGACGACGTTTTGTACAGTGAGTCACTGTTGCGAAATCCGATCCAGCACGCATCGGGTTTCCGGTTTTTGCACTAACCGACGTCTACGTCACGTTCACGTTTCCATGCTTTCTCGGTTCCGATCCAGGGATCGCATCGGCCGGAGCGGACCGCGGAGTTCCATGTTTTTTCGCCGTCAGACAAAGAAGAGCGGGATCCGTTGTCCCCTCGGGCTCGCGACGTGAATCACACGGAGCTGCGACACCAGAACCATCGGAGTTTCTAAAATTAACTGATAGCCCCGCGCTGCAAATAATAAGTATTCCCTCATTATCCTCCAGACGCCCGGAACTTCCTTCCTGCCGTCGTTGATAAAGACCAAGGACTTGTTCGCTAAAATCGAGTAACTGCGCTCGATCGCGTCAGTTTAGGATAAAACACTCGGTTCTCCGGTGTTCCATTGTTAATTCGGCTGGTTCCAGTTGCAAACGCGATGCACTGTTAAAAATTTTTCACTGGATTTGATGAAGAAATGTATGAAGCAATATTCATGTATCTTCTTATTAAGTTTAATGAAAAATTTTATCAAGTATTCATTGCGGAACACTGATTTTCATGAACGGTACATTAAATTTTCTCAAAGTTCATTAATTTTATGGTAAATTTGCATTAATATGTGTTTAATATACGAAAAACTTAAATTTCATATATTATTTTACATGAAAACTGCATTAAACTTAATAATATTTTTAACAGTGCGGCTAATAAAACGGAGATTCAGATATTTCCTGTCTTTGACAAGAACTGTTATCTCTGTCCTATAAAATTTTATTGAACTCAGATTTCGCTGTCTCTTTGATCATGTATTAATTACGAACATTTGAATTTATACTGCGACGGTGAAAAATTATTTGAAGCACAATGGTTTCTTTCATCCGAGTATTAATGTTGATCGAGAGCATTTTAGATAACACGATCTCGGTAGCGTTCATCGAAAGGCTCACGAGTACGCGTACGTACATGCAAAAATACACGCAGTCAATAATAAAGGCGCTCCTATTACGTACTTCAATCAACCGGCTGGCACACTTGGCAATCGTTCATGCGGTGGCAAATATTTGTCAAAACATCGATGGGCTCCCGGGTCTTTCACAAGGCTACGTAACGCGTAATAGTAGGTGCGTTGACTTAAAAATTATTGTTTACGCTTCGAATAGTTTCGCTTCCGTTTACCGCGAATTTACTAAAAATTAGGATTATTAGAGAAGAAGATTTTTGATGTGTTGATCTCCAGATCTTATTTTTCCGGGAATATAGTTTCTAAAATAGTCATTTAATATGATAATGTAAGGAGATATTTTGAGTGTAACTCGCGTTGATTTTTAGTCCTTATTTTTCCGGGAATATAACTTTTAAAATACTCATTTAATAAAATAATGTAAGGAGATATTTTGAGTGTAACTCGCGTTGATTTTCAGTCCTTATTTTTCCGGGAATATAATTTTGAAAATAGTCATTTAATAAAATAATTTAAGGAGATATTTCGAGTGTAACTCGCGTTGATTTTCAGTCCTTATTTTTCCGGGAATATAATTTTGAAAATAGTTATTTAATAAAATAATGTAAGGAGATATTTTGAGTGTAACTCGCGTTGATTTCCAGACCTTATTTTTCCGGGAATATAATTTTGAAAATAGTCATTTAATAAAATAATGTAAGGAGATATTTTGAGTGTAACTCGCGTTGATTTTTAGACTTTACTTTTCCGGGAATATAATTTTGAAAATAGTTATTTAATAAAATAATGTAAGGAGATATTTCGAGTGTAGGGACTCGGCCAGTCTTTAATCTTATGACGCCGTTCCTCACGAATTTATTAAAAAATCGCGGACCCGTCTGCCCGTTTCTACGTATGCAAGCAAGTTGCCCGACTGGTATTTATTTTTTCGATTATCAGGCGACAAGGTTACCGTTTCGCGGCGAGCACGATCTCCGTTATCTCTCGCATGTATATTCTTTAAAAGGTCAATGCTTCGTGTCAAGTTATTTGTCATCCGAGGATCGCGTCCGCGATCGTCGGCGCAAGTCGAGCTACCTGTTGCTCGGACTTTCGCCGAGCTGAGCCGCGGAGTTAATTTCGAAATCGTTGATCGGCCGAGGGTAGAATGCTGAATGTGCGACTCACTTTGAAACGCGTCCAATTGCACGGAACGATTCCGGGACGATTCGAGCGTGTTGTGCGACGCGGTTCGATCCCGCGTCGCGCGGCGAACGGCTGCGTTTTCAGCAGAAATGAAATCGTCCGATGGGCAGCTGGGGTCATAGACCCACCTGATCCTGATCGATGGTCGTTGCCACTGTCATGATCTCGCTCCGCGCCTCTTCTCGTCCCTCCGCTTTCGAAAAGGTGCACGCTGCCCTTGCGCGCACACGCGCGCACGGACACACTTAAATAGATTAGAGACACACACACAGAAATACGGACACAGACGAGCGAGACGACGTCGAAAGCGCGCACACGCGGGAGCGGATCTCTCACACTCTGCGATCGAGCTCCTCTCCTTTCTCTTCGACGTTCTTCCACATCTCTCGTTCACTGTCCTGGCCACCAGTTCCAATCGGAGTCGCGGATCGCGCCACGAAAGACGATCGACATTGTTTTCGTCTATTTAGACAATGATAGGATCAGGCCGCGATAAGATAATGGAACGAGAAAACGGATTCACCTCGACGCTTCGGCACCGCTGCTGGTACCGACCGTACTAACCTTCTGCTTCGAAGCTTACGCCTACGCGAGACGCGGACTATCGTTCTCGCTCGTTCTACCAGTCCCTACCACCGTCGCGTTCTCGCCTCTCGATACCCGGCTCCCTACTCCGTCGGAGTTCGTACCCCAGATACCCGCGGACAGATACAATACTTATATTAGAAGCTGAACCTGGTAATTCGGTAGATGCCATTAAGTCGCATAAGTTTCAGACTTGGGAATCTTCTTAATTACACTTGGAAGAATTGTACGAGATAAGTTAAGCCAGAGAAATACTTTTTTGATATAATTATAATTTATTATATTTCTAAGAAATAGCGTGCAAATCCCGTACGGAAAAATTTCTCTGAAAATCTCTGACATTTCGAACCTTTTGCATAGATTGTCCTAAAAAAGCGTACAGGATTTCCTTCACATAAACTACTACTTTCTACGATCTTTTACTACTATCTATTAATTTTTACGTCAACAACTATGATATTCTATGCAGAACTACGCCTGAATGTGGACATTTTTACGCTTTACTTAATTCTATTTACGTAGAATATCGTAGACTGCATAGAATATCGTAGTTGTTGACGTAAAAAGTAATAGATAGTAGTAAAAGATCGCAGAAAGTAGGAGTTTATGTGAAGGAAACCCTGTATGCTTGTTTAGGAGAATCTATGCAAAAGGTTCCAAATGTCAGAGATTTTCAGAGAAATTTTTCCGTACAGGAATACTATTCTAGGAAAGTAATTACATTTTTTAAATTACGAACGCGATAAATTATTAGATGTGTTTTTTTTCTAGGCTTCTTTCGCATATTTTGCTGTACGAAAATTCAGAGCAATATGCCCGGCTGATCATAAGGGCTACTAAATGAGTCACACAATTGAGATCCCCACCAGTTAGCCGACAATTTTTATCAAGCATAATCAAACCCTGTTGTATACACCAACAATAGAGAGAGAACAGTTCTGCTTCGTGCACGACCGCGATCATTCACACGTTCGTTAATAATCTGACGAAGGTCAAAAAGAAATCTAATACACTGATTATTATTGCCTCTGCTACTGTGTTAATCGCTCGATTTAAATCAAGGATCAGAAGAACGTAGGTTTTAAATCGATCCCTGATTTATGACAATATTTTTGAGAATCTATCGTTTATTTATAAATATAATTGCTACTGAGAAGGAGTCTAACAGTTTTCTGCATTCAGTATGCATAACGAATGCATACTGTTCAAATATGGGAACAGTGCCTTGCATTTAGAGTAATGCCAATTAAAGAGTATGGCAGTAGTAATTCGTTTGACGTATTCATTGATAAAATCATTACTTATTTTCATGTAGCTTTCGATGAAGATAATCATAATTCAATAAAATGAAGAAGATCGATTCACATTATCTATTCATACTTGAAATTCATATATTCCTTCATTTCTTCTATAACTCATTCTTCAATTCATTTCCTATGTGTCTGATACACACAAATCCATGAAATATGTTTGTAGGCAAAATTGACTGGAACAGACGAAAAAGGCGTGTGAATATTTTAATGAAACCTTTATTAAGACTTTATTACGCCAAAGCCAAATAGTGACTCCGACAATACAAACAGGTAAACGTTCTGGCCCGAGAGCCCTCGAGTGCACCACCGACCGGCATCCCTCTTCCTCTTTTATTTTTATTCGTGATTGAAAACTCTACCAACTCGATAGAAAAATGAAAAAGCGAAAGACGACGCGACGCTTTCCGTATACGACTACTAATACTGTTTTTTATTTACCAATACTGACGTTAAGTGCTTAGCACGGAGCGGACGACGAGTTTCCATGTGCCGGACGTATCAATTGTCCGCTTGATCGTGTATCATATTATATATAAATAAAGGCCGTGTATATTATGTACCGGTTCGGTGTTGCAGGTTGAGCGGCTGACTGCGGGTCAATTCCACTACCTTAAATCACAATGGCGACGACAAATTTAATCATTTACGTTTTTTTTTTTGTTTAATTACATAATGTATCCTCAAAAGTGCGATCGTTACGTACGTCGGAAGGCGCGAGTCAGCGAATGACGTACGCACGTGCACGGACTTCGAAATTCACGCTCGCACCGCGCACTCTTCTTTCGTGTTCATCCTAATAAATTAAAAGAAACGGAGAATAAAAGTGTTCCTCGTGGAAAGCAGAATTCGCGAACGCTAGCACATACTTGAAATTTGAAGTTCCGGAGTCAGCTTGACGTGTGTCGACGCGTTTCTTACCACGCGAGTCGACGACGATAGTAAATAATTTAAAGAAAAGAAACGTTTTTCTTTCAGACGGAAATTCTTAGATAGAAACGGATAAATTAAATGTACGAAACAAATGTAGAATTTGAGAACGAATTGCTTCGTTTCGATTGAGCGAATGCTTTTGTCCACGAGGAACGTCGCCCATCGTCGAGAAGCGCATCGACGGCCGTGTTTCAATTTAATTAATCTAAAGTTATAGTCAACGATCTTTGGGACGGCGTTAAGAATCGAAGTCGCGCTGCGCCTCTCGGTCGAACTGCGTTTCACGCATGTTCGAACGCTTACGATGCGTGGAAAAAGAACGATCGGACGCGTCGTCGAAGCCGGCGTCTCGTGCCCGTCGAGTTTAAAAGTCGTTGTATCCGTTCTCGCTTAAAATACGCGAGCCTCTACCAAAATTCTATGTAACTTCGTTGTCTTTTTCTGTAGGCCCGTTACGAGAACTTCCGAATTTTTGCCATACTTTTACATGAATTACGTGTCGTAACTATAAAATCGAAGATTAAATTAATATTAATATCGACATACGATTTGTGACAAGAGCACGTGCTAAGTTTATCTATTAACTAGACTGAAGAAACATTGTTAGATAAAACAAATTCCTGATAAAATACAGAGGGAATGCAATTTCTGTTTGATAAGCAGAACGAGAGATGTTTATGAAAAACAAAGAATGAACTTGTACGTCTGTAGATGTAGAATTGCGTAAGGATGAAAATGCGTACGTACATTTAACTATAACTTCTGTGAGTAATCAGTTATTAAGATGATTGCAAAATGTGTTACGTAGTATAATGTAAATGTCAAAGTTGAAACGAGAGAAGATGCAGACTCATAGATTTAGTGAATAAATGGAGGTTTACGCGAGCTACCAGAGGCACGAATTCCTGCTCAGCTCGTCGATGGCATAATTAATAGAGTCATAGATGTAGCTATTACGTTAAATGCTCGAGGATAAGAGAAAATGTCGACTTAGGTTCAGGACAGACGTACTGTGTAAGTACACTATATCCAATTATTAGACGTTTCAATGGGCCTGACTAAGGGGGATCTTGAGTTCGTCAAGTTGATAATTGACCCGAGAACGTTTCGCGTGGACGTGCTGATTGAGCTTGTGCCAATTCGACGGTAATAAAACTCGCGCTGACACTCGTGATTCTCGAATGAAACATTCCCAACGCGTTCAAAAGGGTAAAAATATCTCTTTGAAAATATGTATATCTCGTGTTCGTCGGATAATTTCGTATTCCTGCGAACGCGGGCACGAGATCGCTTGCGAGAATCGAGGACGCACCGTGCACGCACGTGGTTACGTCGCGACTGCATCTGTCAAGAGAAACGATCGATGGAATATATATTTATGTTATATATTATAGGTACAACCGGAACACAGAGAGACAATTGTTAAACAACGCAGTTGATCCGCGACTGACGACGCTGTTCCCTCGTTTTATACTTCAATCAAAAGAGGTGCTTATTAATTAAATAATTTCTCCGTTCAGATTTATTTTTTATAACAATCGTTTGTCTGCGAATGTTTCGTGAAC
>SMSR01009319.1:3356-14786 GCA_019453355.1 Ceratina japonica | reverse complement strand
GAAGTTATTATGCATAAATATCGTATAGACCGCACGGCGAAACGACAGCAGCAGAAAGTGTAAAAGCCATATAATCTGTCATAATCCCCTAAATAGCGTGGAAGTTCGCTTACTCGGTATAATCCCCTGTCATACCGTAACCCTATCCCTCAGGTAAGCTATTCACGTTCATAGTGATCACGCGTTCGTGCGCATGACGAACTTATCTGGCAATCTTTTTTTTTTTGTGGTATAGAAAAATTCTTCTCATTCATAATCCGCTAATATCTCATTTGGACTGATTTACAAAATCGCTGCCGCTTATCCCTTAATCTTATCTCCGCGTGCAGGTCTCGGCGCTTTTTAAACGAGCCCATTCTCCACCCCGTTTCCGCTAATTGTTTACTCTGCCAATTAATTCCCTTCTTACGGATTAGTCGCTGTTTCCCAGCGGTGGCGCAGTAAATAAGAATAATGAAGGAGGCCAGTCTGGGATTTCGCGTTCTCTGCACACGGCCGGTTTTACTTAAAAATGTTAATTAAGCGTCTCAAATATTTACTCTCTTACCGTGTGCATCGCAAGAGCTAAAAAGAAAAAGGAGAATGATTACGGTGTGCGGGTTAATTTTATTCACCAGTTGTTACTGCTTTTCGCGGGTAATATCATTAATCATGTGTGAACGATTTTTTAATTGTATCGGGTTGTTCGTAAAGTTCGTGCCGATTTTTAGTAGATGGATTAGGTTAGGACTGAGTACATCAGAATGACCGAAAACAAATGACACGTTTATTTGTTTTAAAACATGACTCTTTAGTCATCTTTAGGGAAAGTCATTATTCATTAAGATATTTTATACTATTTTTAGGGATACACTCTGCAAATTGCACGAGAGGTGAAGAAAGACAAAATAACACGAATATAATTCAATAAATTGATAAATATATATCAAAATNTTAGTAGATGGATTAGGGTAGGACTGAGTACATCAGAATGATCGAAAACAAATGACACGTTTATTTGTTTTAAAACATGACACTTTAGTTATCTTTAGGAAAAGTCATTATTCATTAAGATATTTTATACTATTTTTAGGGGTACACTCTGCAAATTGCACGAGAGGTGAAGAAAGACAAAATAACACGAATATAATTAAGTAAATTGATAAATATATATCAAAATTTACATTCACTGCCTTTAAATTTTCTATAAATATCAGCACGGACTTTCCGAACAACCCAATAGTATTTTAGGACTATGTTGGAAGCTTTTTCAGACAATATAATAATACAATTGTTGGATGACCAACTTAGTTCGATATTTAGTAAATACAATATAAATATTTCTAGGATAAACATCCTATTCCCTTTTTTATAAATATTTTCCGAACTGTTACTCATCGAAATCCATGTACGCACTCGTTCATTCAAAGACCACCAGTACTACAGCTCCTGTCACCTGTAATTCTGTCGTATGTATGTACTTCTCCTATTATCCTATTGCACGANTCTTTAGGAAAAGTCATTATTCATTAAGATATTTTATACTATTTTTAGGGGTACACTCTGCAAATTGCACGAGAGGTGAAGAAAGACAAAATAACACGAATATAATTAAGTAAATTGATAAATATATATCAAAATTTACATTCACTGCCTTTAAATTTTCTATAAATATCAGCACGGACTTTCCGAACAACCCAATAGTATTTTAGGACTATGTTGGAAGCTTTTTCAGACAATATAATAATACAATTGTTGGATGACCAACTTAGTTCGATATTTAGTAAATACATTATAAATATTTCTAGGATAAACATCCTATTCCCACTTTTTTAAATATTTTCCGAACTGTTACTCATCGAAATCCATGTACACACTCGTTCATTCAAAGACCACCAGAACTACAGCTCCTGTCACCTGTAATTCTGTCGTATGTATGTACTTCTCCTATTATCCTATTGCACGGAATAGGATCTAGGGCATCTAGGCGGATAAAAGTCACATGTAAAATCAGAAATATATAAAATTTTATACAAGCTAATAAGAACAGAAAGAATTGGTTTAATTAATCCTCTCAGTCTGTGAGATGCTTAAAGTCATCGCGACATGTACTCTTCATAAAGACGTGCGATGTCTTAATTGAGTCAACTCAGTCGAGGAGTTTTGTTTTTGAAATCTGCTGACGGCATGAAGATCAATTTATTAAGTCTCTGTTTTAACTCTCACTTATTTAGTCATCAGTTTTGTAAAGTCATCGATGTATGAAATAAAAAACTAATCTATTTTTACACGCAGAGATCTATATGTATACTGAAAATCATGTCTAAAAGTAATAGCTTTTTTGTCGTTGCATTATAAAGAAAATTGTTGATTAACAGTACAAATATTTTTGTAAGCAATTTTTTATTATGGAAGACAAATTTATCATATGACTTTAATGTAAAAAACTTTATTCAGTGCAAATTGTATTTAGTTTCAAAATCCCAAATTATGAATAGAACTACTTTACCGGTTACAACATTGAACTGTATTAAAACGATGTTGGGAAGTAATATTTAACTGAATTAGAATAATATTTCAACGCAACTGAAAACCATGAATTTTTATTTTCGTCGAAATGTCAATCCGTCTAATGGTCAATTCTCTCTGACAATGAGCGGGCGATGCGATGCGATGGGCTGCGTTATGGTTGCATGCGATGTTTCCGAAAGTATTTTCGCCAAGAAATCCCGAGATTTCGTCCCAGAAGCCATAAAATCGACCCTTTTCCACTTAAAAAAACTACCTACGAGTGAACAGCGGGGGGTCTGACCTGTACTTTTGGTCCTCGAGCTGCCGATTCTCGGCTAACTATCACTGGGGCCCACCGAAGTCCCCGACTTTACACACTTTTAGTACATGCTGTAGAGCACTGCCTATAGCACTGGCCAACCCGACGAAAGTCCCGAAAAATACGCTAACGCAGCGCATCGCATCGCATCGCCCGCTCAGTGAGGATTGACCATAACTGTAACAACCGTTATATCCGTATTGTTCATCCTTTAATAGATATGTTACGAGGTAACCGCGCGGTCAGGGCCCAGCTGGTGCCGACTAGGGATCAATAGGCCCTTCGTAATTTATGAGAAGGGTTAGTCTCCTTAACCACATAGGTAAAAGGTAAAGGGTTATGATAATGATCAAGGAAGTAGACGCGCGGACGACCCAGGACTGTTAGTCCCAACACTCTCCTCACACCCAACTTATTTCTTGCTAATCTTAAAATAAATATTGTCCCCTTTGTTCTCTCACAATCTTTTACAAAAGCACAAAATAAAACTATAGGAGTTGATGTTTAAAGTGGGTCGGATTCATCGCAATTAGCCATCTGATTCTCGGAGTCATAATCGTACTGAAAAACGAACGCGATAGCTGGCCTAGCGTAAATCATTGAGACGCTCATGTGCCTTTACTTTCGCTATGAACATCTTTTTGTAACGATGCCATAACTGGTGTTATGGCTCCTGTTACTTCAATTAAACCGTCAGCCAAGTGATTTCACGACCTACCTATATAGTTGCTCTCTCCTCCGATCTCACAAAAATTGATTTTCATGATTCACTGATCCAATTAACTCATCTTGCCTTAATAGATAAATAAAATTGCACTCGGAGAAATAAGTATAAAATGTGCGTAATAAATAGATTACAGATTTTAGCTACGTGAAGGACATAGATTGTGCGTAAAATAAAAATTAATTTAATTTATATAAAAATGTACTCTTTCTGTCCAAATGTAAGGGTCTCATTTCACACAAAAATTTGTAAAAGAATAAGACTCCCATTTTACTTTAACAGTGTTATTCGAAATTAACAATAAGGATCAATGTTAGGAGTTGAAAAACGTTGAAAATCATTTTTTCATGTATATCATATTGTACGCGTCAAAATACACGGTTGATTTAATTTAAGACAAATAAAAATATATTCTTGCCAATTTGTTTCCTTTTATTAGCAATGGTTTGAAAGCTGATGAAATGCGTTTCAAAATTTTTTTCTTTTACATGACCATGTACAGTTCATTTGAAAGCTTTAATTGGACAGACAAGACTTCGAATTGTCCCTTTAGGACAATATGGAACTTTTTTGATAACTTGTAAATTTTGAGAATAATCCTTTTTCTTGCGCCCAGATTTACTTTTCTCCTTGGATACAATTTTAATTACTGATTTCTCGGTATTAAGTTGTTTTTTCGTGTCTTTCCAAATTCTAGAAACTGATTTTTTGTTTTCTTTACATGTTGCGGCAAGTGATTGCATTATGACTGAGTTTAGTTTTTTTCAATTTCTGAAGTAAAGCTTGGACGATTCCGTCTCTTTCATTGCAGCTTCAATTTTTTGTGCATACAGTGCAATTATTAGATTCTGTACCTTGATTTATACTTTCCATTTTAAAGAGACAATGAATTTTTACTGCGTAATTAACACTCGCTTTATGCTATAAAGTCATTTTGCGCTTAAATTGATTTGTTTGAAATTTGCCACTACTGACATTTGTTTGACGCTCCAGATAACAATAAACATATGTTCACTGAAGAAGACATGATCCGTTTCTTCTATTTTTCCACTTCTAATAAATATAAAACCATATTTTTCAAATCGTACTTTCAAAGAGAGGTAATATGAAACATTAAATGCTGCATATTTTTTCGATGGATATCACAAATGTGCGTCAGTTTGCATAAAAATCCTTAGTCTAGCTAGCTACACTCGCAATTGGAATACGTAGCTACGGCAAAGCTACGTTTAAAGTAAGATTAAAAATCAATTTGATGGAATGAGGAACATCTGGCAGGTTGGATATACTATATTTTAATTTATATTCTAATATTAGTGAACGCTCTGCTCGATAGCCGTCCAGTTCATAATCCAGCTCGGTGACTGAGCTAAATTTCGATCACGTTGATATAATCCACCTTGAAATTGGCCATGATATTAGAGGACGACGAACGAATCCATATTGCTGCGAGCCATGATGTAATATATGTACATAGTAAAATATATTTGTCCTAATGTAATGAAGACCTTCCGGTAACCAGTAAAAATTATAGTTTTAACTAGTGAAACCTTAGAGCGTATAATATATGGCGGAAGCATGCCTATGTGAAAAGAGTAGACAAGCGGCCGAAAGAAAGGACGATAGTTTAAGTTAGGGACACTCTAGGTAGAGACTAGACACCTATCTAAAACAGCGCCTAAACCGGAAGTTGCAGATTCAAAGCGGAAGATTTCAAAATTAATTTTTTTACTCTACCTCGAGGGACACTAGTTTAAGTATTCTCTCTCTTTTTCTAACAGTGCCTGCGTAAGAGAGAAAGATAGTACCTAAATTATCTCTTTCTCTCTCGGCCGTTTGTCTGCACTTTTCATATAGACGCGCTTCCTCTATGTAGTATATGCTCTAAGAGAGAAATGAAGAAAATTTACTAAAACTGTTTCCGTAGAAATAATATAATCTCTAATGCATCAAATATCTGTGGATTGGATCGTTTGAATGCGTCTACCACGAATGAATAAAAAATGTAGAAAACGAAGGCTATCGACGACGATCTCGTCAGGTGGCATTGTGAAACGTCCATGAAAAATTGCAGGCTAACGAGACGGAAGAAAGAAAAGGTCGAGAAAAATATCCGGGAAAGGGACAACGTTCGGTATCCGGACAAAATATCTATCAGAGCATTGGTTTTTCACCCCTCCGTCGCAACTGTCGAAGCGAGACGCAGGTGACTGGTTGTGAATCGAATAATCCGGATAACGGCAGATGCATTTTTTTTGTCGTTCTCCGATAACCCTGAAAACAATGGTATATCCGTTTGTATGTACGCGCGTGTGTGTGTACACACACGGAGCGAACACGAGCACGCGAACGTGAGTTGTCATTCCGTCGCGAGACAGACGAAACCGGTGAATTACATTTTTATACTTTTTGACGAGGCTTTTCCTCTCTTTTTTATTCCTCTCTGTCTCTCACTCTCTCTGTCGCTCTCGTTCTGCTTCTGGCCATGGATTACGACCGGGCCGGGCACGGCAGAGAAATAACTCGGATTTCTCGTCTGTTGATTCAGCTACGCTGATTGCGCCTATGATTTACACCGACCGGCCTTGTAAATTTTTTGTACGGGCCGATACGTTCGTTTGATATCTCGAATTCGTTTCGTGTTTCAATTCTCGTTTGGGAGAATTTCCCTGTTTCTCTTTTTTCCTGTATCGCATTGTTGAATCGACACGGTCATCAACGATAAATACTAAAAAAATACAAATCTGTAGATAATAGAAGACAGCAATAAATCGCTCAATACGGGCTATATTATATAGGGTGTCCAAAAAGAGCGATTCCATGTTTATATTGTACACACAACACACTAGATTGAGTAACAAATCCTCACTGAACATAAATCGAAAACTCAACCATTCCTGAAAAATGGGTAAACGTTTTCATATGTTAGTGTCACGATTGACTTACTGGCTTTCCTGCGTGTGTGTTACGAACGATGTATACCTACAAATTTGTAGATGTTTCGGAATTCATTACTCAATTGTTATTTGTACTTTACATTTACAACAGAAAATTTCAGTAAATATGAACGATGGGAATCCCTATCTTCTATACCGTTTATTTCACCTAACATGACCACCTTAAATATATCGCTTATTTTGTATGATAGAAAAAAATGTCAGCGGGAGAAAATATTCTGTTCAAAAGTGCCAATACGATGATGGGCCGAGTTTTTTTTTCTCAAGATCATTTTTTTCGAGATTCAAGGTCGTCGAAGTTTCTTTAAACGGAATAACATATTTTTATTATCGGTACGTGACAGTCGAGGTCAAGGCGAATCCAATGACCTATAATATTATGAATTCTGCATGACATTGAGTAAGGAAAATTTATAAAAATGGGGCACTTGATGTATAATAATAGTAAAATAACTATGACAGAATACATAATAAGGAAAAGATTATTTCAACAAGTGTCCAAAATAATAACAACGATACAAACAAATTTTCTTTGATTATTTTTCTGGTATCATTATTTCACCATTGCATCAAGTGTCCTTTCCTATAAATTTTTCGTTCTCAAGGTCACGTGAAGGTTGTAATATTATAGTTCGTTTGATTCGTCTTGATTTCGACTGTCATATGAGCCCTTCATTGGGGCCATCCATAAATTACGTCACACGAATTTCATGATTTTTGGAGCCCTCCCCCCGTCCTTGTCACAAGTGGTCACGTTTGTGTGACTCCCCCTCCCTCTGGTGTGATGTCACATTTACTTAAAATTTTTTATTAGATTTGAAGATTAAAGTTCTCATACTTTAGTTTTTAGATTTATACATGTGACGTCACAAAGCTTATGACTCTCCCCCGTTGTTACACGGTGTCACGCTTTGTTGACGCCCTCCCTCCCCCCTAATGTGTGACGGAATTTATAGATGGCCCCATTGCACATATCGATTAACTTCACAAAACAAAAAGTGAGGAAATGCGATGAAATAATGTACATTGGTTTTCACAAGTCCTTTTATAATATAATATAAATTCAAATACAAAATATTGTCGTTAAATGGTGTTAACATTTTATGTATGGGAGAATTTGTATAAATATAAAAAGTTATGATTATACCAAGTGCTCTTACACTTGAATTTAAGATTTTTCAAAAAGTGGAATTAATCGATTTGTGCAGTGAACAGCTCATATCATAATAATAAAAGTATATCATTTCATTAAAAAGGACTTCGACGACCTTGAAATCTAAAAAAATATAACCTTTGAACAAATTTTATTGGCCATCATAATATTTGCTTCTCGGTACCAAGTAATGTTTCCCTTTAACGTGTTTTTCTATCATAAGAAACAAGCGAGATATTTTAAATGGTCAAGTTATATGAAATACCTTGTATAATAGTGAGTGAATTTCTAAATAGCTTTCAGTCCAAGGTGGATTAAGGTTGTATAAGCCGTGGGATCTGTGCCAACAGTTTAAGATATGTAAGAAGAAGCTGTGTTCAATACTTGAAGCAATGAGTTTTCAGAAAAAATGATAATTATAAAGGAGTAAGGCTTTACAAAATTATTAGACCTGTTTTTCTCTTCAGCGTATACTAATCTCATATAGGTAGTCGAAATGTGTTGTTCAAATTTTTGTTTCAAGTTCGGATAAATAAAGTTGAAAAAGACGTATAAACAACACAAAATCTTCAGATTTTTCCTAATGATTTCTATTATTTTGTATTTTTTCGCATTTTTATATACACATCAATTAATAAATTAGTTCAAGTGGCTACCTAAAAATAATTCAGATCGTTTGTTCTGATTTTTAAAACGTTATTCAATTTTAATTAGCGTGTGTTCAGTTTTGCTCTTAACTGTTCATTCATATTGCGATAACGTCCCCGGAACAAATACAAACACAGGGGACAATTAAAAGACGTTTCCGTGCTCGTCTCGTTTCCTTTTTTTCATGAATTATTCAAAGTTCATGCTACGTCGACTGCTCCACTTTACACCTTTCTGCACTCCTTTTCCCATTTCCTTTGTTCTAGTTTCGATCCACTATCCTATCTCGGATACCCTCGACGCAATTTTTTCTCCTATCTATGGAATTTATCATAGATCGTGAAATTTCGATTTAACCCGTGTCTGAGTTTCCTCTTTAGAATAAAAATGTGACTGAGGTCGTATAAAATATGTTCGAGGTTGGCTAGTAAATTCATCCTAGTTTGTGGAATTGTATTTTTGTATTTGAAGAAAAGTATATTTTGTGCTTTTCAATTGTTTCTATAAAAATGGATCTGATCAGAGGTTCAAATCTGGGAGGTCATGCAACTGACTGACCGTTTTCAATCCACGTTCTATTTAAACCATTTTTAACTGTTCGCACTATGTCTAAAATAATCTTTATCATGCATGCACGAGCTTGAAAATATTCTGTTCTATTCTATTCTTTATTATTCAACAAGATGTTTAGAATATTTTAAGGCCAGGCTAGAAAAAAAATATAAAAAATATGAGTAATTTAAAATAAACTCATGCATTCCCGCACGCACTGGCTAAAACAGTTTCGTTCGCATAACGAATTATTATAAAAATAATAAATAACGAACCTTTGTTATAAAAATAAAATTAGAACAGAATCACGATATTAGTGATCAACCATCATGTATTGTTCCTTACTTTGCTGAATACCACTCCACGGCAGCCATTTGAATTTTTAACTTTTATAAGTATTTGATTTTTCCTACGTTTTTCGTTTATTATGTGAGCTTTTCATTGCACAAATCGATTAACTCCATAAAACAAAAAGTGAGGAAATGTGATGAAATAATATGCATTGGTTTTCAAAATTCCTTTCATAATATAAATTCAAATAAAAAATATTGTCATTAAATGGTGTTAACCTTTTATGTTTGGGAAAATTTGTATAAATATAAAAAGTTATGATTATACCTGGTGCTTTTGCACTTAAATTTAAGATTTTTCAAGGGGTAGAGTTAATCGAAAAGGGCTCAGATATCGGCACGAATTTTCCGAACAACCCAATAGTATGTATGTGTTAATGTTATGTGAATGTGTAAATATTAGTAATAAAATAGTTAAGTTTATAAAACAAAACCATATATTTGATCGAATATTTTAACATTGAAAGTTACTCTGTCTTTGACGAGTATACTTGTCAGCCCTTGATTCTCGCGACATATACATACAGATGCGCGCTCTGAGAAGGGAAAACACAGTTAACTAGTTAACAGCGTACGACACAATGAATCATGAAAATGCAAGCGATTGCAATATGCCGACAGCATTATTGCCTCGCAAACACTGTTAACATGCGGTAACAGTGGAACATTCTATTTTCACCGGATAAATTCACGAGAACAATATGTGCGAGGAAGGAAATCGTGAACGCTCGGGGCGTTTCCAAATCAGAAACTGGAAATGCGTCGTGTTGCGTCGGAGTCAGAAACAACGTAACTCTTTGGAAAATGTTGGCTTCGCCGGAACTTCGCCTTGCAAAGAGACCAGTTCGGCGAAACTTTTCCGACTCGAGCCACTTCGCTCTCTCTCTCTCTCTCCCCCTCTCCCTCTCCCCCTTTCGCTGTTTTATTGTTTACGTCTGTTGCCTCTGTCGCGTGGATGAAACAATCTGTGTAAACGCTGCCCGGGTCGGTAGCCGGAGCAGAACGACGCGTATTTACGCGCGAGACTAAACGATCCGCGCTCGAGGCAAACAAGCATTGCGACGCGATGCATTCAGGACGCGCGACGTTGTCCTTTTCCGGCTGGATGCGTTTCTGGCTTCTAAAAATGATAAAAACCGTCGAAACCGGAAGCGACCTGGCACGATAGTTAGAAAAGTATCCGTGTACCCATTTCGTATATGAACGTTCGTATTTTCGAAGCGGAGTAAGGAAGTCGAAGGCCAAGTAGGGAGACAAGAGACGAAGATATCACGAAACCGTGAGACATCAGAGAGAGAGAGAGAGAGAGAGAGACGTGGATCAAAATGGTGAAAGGGGTTGGAAGAGGCCGTCGGGTTAGGGGTGAAAAGCGGCGGGAAGAAAAGTTGGTCCGAAGGAACGAAGTAATTTAAAAACTTTCTGCTCCATGACATCTCGCGATAACAAATTATCCCTGGTCCATTATCTACAAATGCGATTATGATAAGAAAGAATCCGGGGTAAACTTTAATGCAGTGAGTTCCAGTTAGCGGCTCGCGGAAGAATCGCTGTCGTTGGATATTGTAACGTCTGCATATTCGCAATTCTGCCCATCCTTCCCTCGCGCCTTTCAACATTCGCCACCTCTTTTCTCCCCCAGCAAAACACCACCATCGTCATTGAGGAAAAATAACCAAACAAATCATATCAATACAGTTCTTACAAATTCTATGCAAGTTTCTGATGTACAACCATTAATGTCCATTAATAATTACATAATTATACATATATACAATTATCACATTATATAATAATGTTATTATATGATAATTATGTATACAAAAACGTACATAATTAAAAGATATACAATCTTCTGCCTTACGCACTTTTAAATTAAGAACCAAACTATTTGTTCGTTGTTTTTATTGTTGTTGTTGATAAAATTGAAATCTGACGCACTAATAGACTACTTGGTAGAGTGGAACATGGGTATACGCACGGCCGTCTATAGTAGAAGGCCGGAACATCCCCCACAAAAAGCCAAATCGGCCTTCTAAATTCCTTTCATGCAGGTTCCCTTTCGTGCACATGTACGGTTTATGTCGCATGACTCGATGACAGGCGCAGGCGCAGACCAATTAAGAAATACAATAGTTTCTGTCTTACTCGTCCATAAACCGTACCACAGCCGACTCTAATACTAGCCGTGCTAAGAATAAAATGGCAACACAGCGAGAGGCCGGTTTTCCTAGTCGGAC
>SMSR01009318.1:0-17978 GCA_019453355.1 Ceratina japonica | reverse complement strand
ATGTGCTTAATGCAGAGAAATTTCAAAAAAGTTACTAGAAGTGCCAATTACAAAATAATTGTTTGTTTCCCTAGTTTTGGTTCTACGCACGAAGCCATCAGGAAGTCCATAACCAACTTATAAATATGTTTGTTTCAATTTTTAATTTACACAGTTTGATTTTTGGCGAATAAGTGACAGAGAGAAACTTCATCTGAGAGGTTCATTTTATTGTTTATATTACGGATTAAATCAATGGACGTGGTAACGTTGTCGATCGACGTACGAATTAAGAAAAATGTGCGCGAGTGCGATGGTTGTGGATCGCAGAATTTTGTGATAACTTTCATAGGAGTTTCTCTGATTCAATAATAATGTAAATTCAAGAAAGATGTAGAGTCATGCAAAATTATTATCTTAAAATGAAGTAACCTCCGATAAATCCGAGTTTTAAGGAAGTAAATTATTATATTACTTAAACGATACGTAACAAAATGTTAAAAATAGTTTTATTCACGGCTTACCTATAATAGCCACTTTATTCCCTCAAAAGCGGGACAAAAGTGGCTCTTTTTTCTCACGCATATACTTTATTCCCGCATATGAGGGAGATAAAGTACTTTATCTCCCGCAAATGAGCTTATTTATTTTAAAAAATTGAAAAAATTTTAATAGCCAAACACATTCAAGGACATTTAGATTTTAAATATTGGATATATTTTCAGTCGATTCTAATGATACCACTTCTGGTTTTGATCTTTTTGATACTGAACGATGGTTGAGTATACGTCCCACTTTTCAAGACAATAAACTGGCTTTACAGATAAGCCGTGAATAAAGTCCTATATGCAACACGGGAGTAATGACTTTAAGTAATAACGTAATGACCTAAAGTAATAACTTTACTCCCTTGGTGCATAATGTACTATTATTCATATCATTAGGCCTCGATAATGTTGTGAAATCTCCAATAAAACTGACCTTTTTATGAAAAGATAAAAAAACTGGGCAAGTTGAGCATTTATGTAGCCATTCGGGTGAAACCAGATCGTGAATACTCGTTCGTTTCTAATCAATCTGTGATACAATACGTAACAAAATTCCGACTATCCAGAAAAGTGGCGAGATCCTCCTAAAAAATTTACCTTTTCAGGAAACGGTATAGAAATGGGCAAGTTTGAGATGTGTGGTTATATTTCCTTGTGAAATTGAGAACTACAAAATAATAAAATCGTAGCAACAGTGTAGTCAAGTTAATCAAGTCGATAAAAAAAAATAAAGCTTGTGCTCGATGAAATCTGGAATTATGAAATCCATGTAAACTTGCAGCACAATACAGCAAAAGTACCTAAATAGAGAATCCTACGTCTGTATTTAATCATCTATTTATTTATTGTTTACTGACTTAAAATATTAATTAGGCCATAGTAAGACATAAGTATGTATTTAATATTTGTTCCCTTATTAGTTTAATTAATATTGTATTTAAAATTGTTTTCATTTTATAGCATTTGAACTTGAAATAAAAATTAGGAATAATATTTTTAATTTACTGTTTAATTTAATCTAGTTTTTTGATAATAGGTAAATGTTGCGTTCTATATTTATTTCCCTTTGCTATCATTATTATGAGACGAATCAACTGCGCTACTATTATTACGAGATACAAGGAGTAATATTTTATTGCCAGAACCAATTTCATATTTCATCAGGTTTGAAAGATACTGCAGAACAAAGAAAAGTACATTTGTACCCCATTTCCACCCTCAGGTGAAATTTCGAAAAATCCTACTTTAGTGGGCACTTAGAATATGGTACGAAGCTCTCAACATTTTTTGGTGGTCCTTAATGAGAATCAGTCAGAAATCTCTGTTATTATATTTATGGAAACGAAAAATTATTTAAACTTCTACAAATCTGAATTAACTCAATTTTCTGAAGCTACTAGTTACAAATAACGTATTTTATGAATTTTTCTTGTTTCTTGAGTAATTTATATCCTTTTTTAATGCCTGTAACCAATTGTTCTGTATAATACAAATTTCGTGTAACATTTTCTATTCCTGTATTTACTTAGCGTCCATATCGAAAATATAATAATATATAGGTATTACATGTTACGTAGCACAAAATAATAAGTATAACAATACTTCTGATCCTGTTATTTACATTAATTTTGTTACTATGTATATCAAATTAATAGCTGTTATATCCGATATAATATATGTCCATATTTTTTCAAGAGAACAATGGACAAATAAAAAATTGAACCATAACGAAAAGAAATAAATTGTATTTATTGGTCTCACTAAAAGACTATACTCTAGCAATTTTAAATTGATTCTGTATCTCAACTTGAAATTAATTACATAGAATAGTTTTAGTAATAATTTTAAATTAATGCTATATATATATATACATATATATATATCAGTTCCAATAACAAATATAAATTGATTGCATGTAACAATTTTGAACGAATTGCATATTAAATATAATGACAATTTTAAATACTGCAACAGTTTTAAATATTGTGTAAGAATATGGATTGCACTTTTTGCATTCGATTTACTATTTCTGTTCATAAAATAAGTAACAATGTAGACATTCTAATAAAACAATAAATCCGAAAGACGTAGCAATGAAATGAAAACTATCTTCTTAAATAAAGAACGTATGGTCATCGAAGTTATAGCCATTAGTACAACATAGAATACGCGAGCATTATTTATGATATAACGCAATGTAACGAAGGGTACGTTTTTTGTTCGCACAGTAAAGTGCTGCTAACTTTTTTCGAAACTGTTATTCTTGTTGTTATTTTGAGGGGTTGCTTTTAGACCGACCCCTTATTTCATTGAATCGTATCATGAATAGCCATTAAGCGTCCATTTCGTTATGATAACAATCTCTTCCCTTCATCGAACACCCAAATACTGAAACTTTTTGTCAAGAATTCATAGAGATATGGTTATAATAAAGAGGTTTTAATATACACATTTTTCGCAAGTATTTAAGTTCCTGTTGGTCGGACGACGTAGTACACATACATCAGGTCAAAATTAGAGATTGATCAATTTTCTACAACAAGTATTCTTGAGGTTTTTTACCTGCGAGCAACTGTTTTCAAGATAATGCGCGGCAAAACTAAGTTTCTAAAAGAAAGCCGCACACATCATGCTTCCGAAAATTTCGATGCGTAAAAAGTTCTACCGCGTGTTAAATTGAAAACAGTGTTTGCGGGCAAAAGACCTCAAGAATGATTGTTGTAGAGATTTTATCAATCTATAATTTCGATCTGATGTACGTGTATACAGAGTGTTTGTTTTATCTTGAACATCTAAATTATTTGCGCTACTATTATAATTAAGAAAAATAAGTAAATGGGATGTACATGGTTTTAAGACGCGCATTAGACGGTAGAAGAAAACAATTTTCTGAAGGTCACTTTATCAGTTTTTTGAAGGTCACTGTATTTTTTGCATATTAACACGTATTTTTCATAATGCAATGTTCTAGTCGTCGTCAAGATAAGTTCAACGACCTCATGATCTTGAAGGCGAAAAAATCAGTTTTAGTTTGAAGAGTACAGCAGTAATGAAACGAAAAGGATAATATCATCACCTTATTTTATTAAATGCTCAAAATGCTGGCCGTGGTTTTATTTAATTCATGAAATGTTTGTAAAACTAATTTTATCCCAAAAGGTGTTCGAAGTAGTGTGCATTAATTTATGTATTTATTTATTTATTAATCATTTATTCCGATTTATCCGCCTCTAACACCTCGAGGGTGAGAAGGCTCTTACAATTAGACAAACTCTGTATAGCCCTAAGTATTGCCATTACAATCGATACAGATTGATTCTGAGCGAACAAAGAATATTTTCTAGAACAGTTGTTATATTGTACTCTTCTCTGTTACTATACATCGTTGAATGTAATACAGTTCAATCTAATTATTATTACACGCATATAGAAAAAGGATTTGTTATTATCTTATGTTAGTAAAAATCTATGAAATGCAGTATAATTCATATACGCTCATATAATCCGGAGTGTTTTAAGATATATTCATTTGTAAGGCAACCAGTATTATTATTAGATTGCATATCTTTCATGCAAAATAAAGTATTTACGTCAATTAATTAAAATAAGACGAATAAAATTTCGGCTTAAAATTGAGGGGTTGCTTTTAGACCGACCCCTTATTTCATTGAATCGTATCATGAATATCCATTAGGTGTCCACTTCGTTATAACAACAATCCCTTCCCTTGATCAAATAACCAAATACTTGAACTTTTTTATGAAGAACTCATCATAGAGACATGATTATAATGCATGAAATCCATACGTTAATGTTGCATTTGAAATTTTTGAATATTAGATAAGAATTGCACTATAATGGTACATCACGTGACGGATTCAAGTGAATCTATTACAGAGTCAATTTAATAATTTAAAACTGTTTATGATTGTTGTACTCGAAGGAGTAAAATTTCCAATCCAATATTAGATATCAATACTAAACATTGATATTAATCTTAGAATTACACATACGTAATATAGTATACTATTTTTATTTATTATTTATATAAAGTGTTAGGTATAAATATCTATAATAGTAATATTTCAAAGTCTAAGAAATGATACTGATCATTTACTTTTTTCTGTCATTTATTTTCAAAGCTTGAATAAATACATACATCTATAACTTTTAATCCATAACACAAATACATGTCCCCATAAAACAATTTCGCTCTAATTGATTTAAATGCTCCCAGAAAGTCAGCACTCAATGCCTAAAGCAGTACATACATACATATTCGCTAATCGAATAAATGGTGCGTTAATCGCAGGCGATTCAGACTAACTGTACTATACATATGAATAACGTTAAGGGTTGATCGCCGCAGGGGTGAATCCCGATATGTGCAACCCTCAGGCGAATATCACTTTCAATCAGCAACTCTGGTTCGTCGCTTCGCGTAGGGGTCGGACTGTTCAATCAATCGAATCGATAGATACACGCAGTAAGTTCGGTGATTCGATCAACCAAATCGCTCGTGGAATTGCATCCTTGGCGACCTCTGAATCTAAATCATCTTTCGAAATCTGTCTGGGGTGCAATCGCGAGTAATTCGGGTATTACTACTTTTCCTGTCTGTCAGTGGATGCAGAGTGGATGCATGTTCGTACATTGACAAATTTTCAACAAAACTGTGAAATTGTCGTTTGTAAACTATTTTTTTCTGTATACAATGAATATGTATGTGTTCTGAGAAGTCTATAGAATAGATACAATGCAAAAAAATTAATTACTTGATTAACTTTCGAATATGATAAGGAAAATCAAAACATACACCAGCAAATAGTATTAGTATTATATATTAGTAATAGTAATAGTATGTATGTATGTATGTATGTACGTATGCACATGTGCGCGTTATGTATCTACATATGTAATTGGCTATTTCCATGTGACACGATGAATAGTAGAAAATATAACATTTGAAGAATTTATTTATTGTTAATGAATTTGTTAGAAGAACGTTTGGGTTTAACTAATTTGTTTACTGTCGTACTACTTATACAGAGCAAAATATTAGTGATTCTGTGAGAAAAATCATAGTAGAACGTCGGTTATGCCATCATGTGAAAAACAGTGTATAGTTCAAGGGGTTAGACCGCTCTAGAGGCAAAAATATAATATTTATATAAATGTATACATATATACTAACACAGTTGGATCATTTAATCCGGGGACACCTTGTATAAGATCCCCCGTATACATAATACGCGTAATAGAGAGACTGTCCTGAATGACGAAAGGTAATTAATTATAATTAAAATCGAATTCAGCTACGGAGAGATAGATCTCGACGACGCGACCCCTGTTAGTCGAGCAAAAACATCGTTGATTCATGTTCCTTCGCGGGGGATTATAAATGTCATCCTTCTGCTTTGCTCAATAAATTCCTTTCTTATTGTCTCATGTTTGACGTAGTCTAAGAAGAAACGAAGAGTACTTTTTATATAATCTCGAGATCACATTGTTTTCTTTATTACATTTAAAATTAATGTCTATGTATTCCATGCAATGTTGTTTACGAGGGGAAAAAAATCTTCTAATCAATATTTTTTAGATTAGTAATTGTTTTTAGCAGACTGTAATTTTAGAATTATTTGAATTGAAATATCTCATAAACTACTAGCTTTTCGAGACGCATAAGTCAGCTAGTACTTTTTCTATAAAGAGACTAAGAATAGATTTATATAATAATTTTATAAAGAATAAAGTAAAGGATTTACATTTCGTACACGGAAAAAAAAATCCATGACAAATCGATAAGAACTCTGCTGAAAAAGTACTGAACCATTCAGCAACGATGGGACATATTGCAGTTCCCAAGCAAAATTACCAAGAATCCATGAAAAAGTTATGAAAGCCCCACGTTATTATACAATCTAGCTAACTAAATTTTGCCGAAAGGTTCAGTAAATTTTAGGGACTATTACTTTATCACCATCTATTTTCAGAAAAAGTCACGAGATTTTTGTCTTGTTTACCACACTTCCAGTACAAAGTACCACAGGTATAATCATTTTTACTGAACCATTCAGCAATTCCGTAAACTTTTTCCTATTGTTTCCTTTCTATATATTATATATATAGCATCTCGCGAGTCATCCCGCGTAAAATCTCAATCAGCTCCCGCAAAAATTCCAATTTATACTATCTTTATTATTTTCTTTATTCTAATTTATACTATCATACTATCTTTATTATTATATTCAAATTAAGAATTGAAGACAAGCGGAAAAAGGTAAATATGTAATAGCAACGTAAATCTGCAATAGCCACGTGAATGAGGTTATATAATATTATTTGCGATTTTTAAATCATATTGTTTTATAACTTACTTTTTGTCATATATAACAGTATATTTCGTTCAATTTTAAACTGTACTTTTTATGTTCCTTCAAGATGCTTTACCTATGCTGTTATTTATTATTTCATTATTGTAATTGTTAAACAATTTTATGATGTATTTCTAGATGAACATACACAATGTTATGAATTTGTAACTTTCGCATTTCGTTGGTGTATTCTTAAAAGTATAGACTTGTATGGATGTTTCCTAACTGACGTTGTAGTTTGTAACGATCGCAGATTTATTATTAAAAATTGGTTATAAAATAAGTATGCTATATTTTTATCATATTTTGAATCATATTATTTGTACAATTAAATGTTTCTTTTCTTACTTCGAATAAAAATGTTAACTTTCAATTTCCGATTTCAAATTAATTCTTTCTAATTGTTAAAACCCTACTATTGATTAGAAATATTAATTAATATCTAATTCTGTCTATCTCTCTCTCTCTCTCTCTCAACCGTTATTCGATAGATTTTCCAATAATATCTCATCAAATTCCTCTGAATACTTCATAAATTGGTTCGGTACTTTTTCATAGGCTTTTCAATAATTTTTCATAAACGACATCTATGTACTTTGTCACGTATGACCAATAGTAAAAATGAAAAGATCTATAGCAAAAATTCGTTACTCTATATTTTTAAATTTTTCACACCAACCACAATGTCCCGCGACTACCGAATGGTTCAGTAATTTTTGCACGGACATTTCAGTACTTTTTCATGGATATTTTTTTCCGTGTATTCACTACACTTTAGGTAGTGAATAGAGTTTTAGGCAGTTTTAAATTTGATTTTTGAATTCCGCAGGAACTTCAGTATACTTGTCGTTTAGCTCGAAGCTCCCTGAAGAAGCCACTATTCATACCCCCTTTGATGCATCAGTTTCATTACGTACTTACTATAATATTCTCCCTTATATGCATGCATGCATTGAACCCGGGGGATTAATTAAATCAACAGCCATTTCTCCCGCGCCATTAACAATTACAAATCTGAATCAGGGCACACGTGTCTCTGCGTAATTTCGGCTTGTTAAATCTACCCTCTTCCTGCGCGCCTCGAGACTTTTCATGTTTCATTTATCAAATGAGCAATTTGTCAGAAATGCTGTATTAAGGTGAAAACTTAAAAGCCGTTAGAAAATTACGTATACAACACGTGTGTCAATTATTGCAGCAATTGCGTTGTCATTATTTTTATGTAAGAGGTCATACGATCTTAATTTCAACATCTACGAAATCGTTCTTATTTCAACGTCTATTCAACGGCTAGAAACATTGTAATCGTTAGGCAAATGAAAGTTAAACGAATAAATGCTCACATAAATTTGAAACAAGAGAGAAGAACAATGCGTTAACAAGATTTTTCCCTTGGGACTTAAAAGGGGATAAAATCATATCCTCAAGGGTGGTAACTACCGTGGACGGACTGTACTTAACTGCGGCCACTGCACACATGTATCACTAGGCATCGTTTAAATCACATCGAACATTTGGCCAAACGGTGCATTAGTCATGGTAAAATGGTCACGGCTATATTATACAATGTTCACAGTCACGTACTACGTACACGTATTTACTACAAATTTACCACTATGTCGAATTATAATACGAATTTCAACATCGAATTGTTTATTCTCAGATGCAGGATTGCAGGTAAATGATTAAACATTTGGATACAGTACTAAATAAATATCCACATGACAAATCATATGCCTAATCATATGTGGAATCATATGATGTGCGTTTCATTGATACATACAAGCGTCACGTGTGTTTATAAACATGCAAAGATATTGCTATGTCCACGTACTAGTATGAGAAAATAAATAAATCAAGAACGAAAAAATTGAGCAAACGTATCACATGTCTCTTATAATAATTTTGTACAATTTAGATGTACAAATATATGCTTAGTTCACTAAAAATGTATTTAAAATATACAAAAATAATAAGTGAAACTATAAAAATTAGAAATTGTCTAAGTTCCGTGAGGGTCAAAATGACTCGTCTCGTTATATGAAGGTATAATATTTTACATAAAAAACAAATACAAAAAAGAATCTGATTTACAGTATTAGTTTTTGCATATTTTTTTAAAAAAGTCATTTACTAATAATAAATCTAATAATCTGATTTGTATAATTAATTTAATAAATCTAATAGTCTGATTTACACAATTAGTTATTTGCATATTTAGAAAAACGTCACTTACTAGTAATAAATCTAATAATCTGATTTGTATAATTAATTTAATAAATCTAATAGTCTGATTTACACAATTAGTTATTTGCATATTTAAAAAAACGTCACTTACTAGTAATAAATCTCATAATCTGATTTGCAGAATTAGTTTCATAAACCTAATAGTTTGATTTACACAATTAGTTATTTGCATATTTAGAAAAACGTCACTTATACTAGTAATGAATCTAATAATCTGATTTGTATATTTAATTTAATAAATCTAATAGTCTGATTTACACAATTAGTTATTTGCATATTTAGAAAAACGTCACTTACTAGTAATAAATCTCATAATCTGATTTGCAGAATTAGTTTCATAAATCTAATAGTCTGATTGACACAATTAATTATTTGCATATTTTAAAAAACAAAATGTACTGAGGCTGACTAATGATTTTAAGAAATTCCAAACAAGTCATTTTGACTAAATGTAAGTTTGGTAGATCTCGTGTTAATAGTCTGTTTTGTAAATTCTGTATTAAGATTAAGTGATATTTATAAGCACCCATGTAATAATAACATAATTAATGAGACCCCGAGAAAATGCATAGTAAATCACCATCAATGTATCAATGGTTGCATAATCTCCTTATAATATTTATAGACTTCACCGTGTGTATAAATTAAAAGTCTAATGTAAGAGAGAAATAAGAGAAGCAAAAAAAAAAATAAAAGTTGACAAACTGAAAATTGAATTAAGATGGTACTTAATTTTGTACGAGGATGGATTCAAGTTTGACAAATGAAAGAAATAAATCGAGTCCATGCTATTTGTCTCTCATTTTCACGAGTTTCCGCCTTCAATTTGTGAGATATATAGCTTGCACGTTGCCATCGATCGTTCACCGCACCCCATAAATATCCAGATACCACATAAACTGACCGTGCTGAGTAGAAATTCTCTTGAAAGCATCCTCCCCATCGCATCGCGTGCCCGATAATGTCCAGTAGGGACAAAGTTACTTAGCCTTGTCACTGTACGTGGCCCGCAGATTCATCCAATTGTATTATACACTGCTACCCAAAACGATTCCCGGCTCACTTCCACGCAGATTATACGTAAATCACATGAAAATATAGTACAATAATAAATTTACGTATTGTGAATTGTTGAACATATTTACGTAATTAAAAAGCGATCTATTAAATACAATTCCAATTTTAGATTTATCTATATTGAATTAATAATGATTATAATTTAAATCGTATGTTTTAAATCTGGAAACATAAATTAAATAAGAAATATACTATATTTTGTATATTTCAGTAAATATATTAAGGCACAAATAAAAATGCGTTAAAGTTTAAACTAATTGTAAGCTTCAGAGTTGCAGATATTTTATTCAAGATAAGGATATGGCATGGCTAGATTCTGGCATATTTCAGTAAATAACTTGAAGCATAAATATAAATATCTCTAACTTTGAACTCAGCTTCAGGTTTCTAGATATTTAATTCATAATTAAATTACATAATTTACATACTTTAATTTAAGATCGAGGATTCAGAATAAATTTTGTATATTTCGATAAATAAATTAAAGCATACATATAAATATCTCGAACTTTGAACTAACAATAAGCTTCAGATTTCAAGATATCTAATTTAAGATCCAGCATTCAGAATAGCTTTCGTACAATTTCAATAAATAAATTAAAGCACACTATTTAAGTGGTTTGGAAATCGATTTTGATAGCTGGACATCTATAATTGTCAGTATAAAGATGAATGCGAATTTCGGGAAAATCGTCTTATGAGGATTTACGTCATAATTTATTACGTTTAATTTCATTTTTTGGTCGTGACGTTTCTTAGTAATACGTGATTTCATTTATACTGGAAGACGTAAAATATATTTTTTTTCTTAAGGCAATTTTAATTTCTCATACAGAAAATTATTTTGCCGTACAATATGTAACAATTTGAAAAAAATCTTGTTTATACAAATGTCAATGAGTTTCGCTTATAATATTATGGTATCATACTTATATTAAGATTTCACAATTTTTTACATAAAAGAGTATAATATTTTACAAATTTCCACAGCAGGATTTGATCAGAGTGAGGTGTATGTCATCGGAAGAAAGTTTCCAATTTATCTCGATTTTAAATCGAAATTTTTACATGTTTCTGTGTGTCTACCTTTTATATGGTTACACCAATTTTTATGTATTTTTGTAAATGTATATAACTTGCTTAGATCTACAAACGGGATGTCTCAAATTTTTGGTTGAGGTCTCAATAAAAAAGGTAAAAAACGCAATATTCACTTTTTCCTTCGCCATTGCGACCATTAAGAATTTTGAATAAATTTTCTTTGCTCATTACATAATAAATTAAGCCTTCTAGTATCTCACAAAAAATGATGTTCTTTGGTTCAATATTAAAAAAGTTGGTCCGTTTCAAAACTGTGCCAATACTTTTTTGAGCCACTGTATATGCGCTGGGATCCAATAAAACTGACTTTCGTTTTTGAATAACGAATTGTATGTGAATTGGTAAATTGTGTTTTTCAATTCAAGTATGTAGGGATTTATTTTTATTGATAGATCGTGATTTTTCAGTGATAAAAGCGCACCTAATGAGTCCGTAAAAATGAGCGCGTTACGATCAGTTTGTTTTAACGCAATGTCCACTGCGCTAGTGATGGGCACTATCGACTAATTTCAACTATCGACTATCTAGTAATTAATCGGATCATACTATCGACCACTTAGTGGATAGTTTTTAGTCGGCTGAAATATTGTTCTTGTGGCCGTTCGTAGTAATAGGCACTATCGACTAATTTCAACTATCGGCTATCTAGTAATTAATTGGATCATACTGTCGACTAAACAGTCGATAGTATGGTAATCGATAGTATCGACTATTTAGTCGACAGTATGAAAGATAGCATATGATAGTATATGATAGTATGATAGGATATGATAGTATATGATAGTATGATAGTATATGGTAGTATATGATAGTATGATAGCGTATGATGGTGTATGATATAATAGTATATGATAGTATGATAGTATATGATAGCGTATGATAGTATATGATAGTGTATGATGGCGTATCATAGTGTATGATAGTATATGATAGTATGATAGTATATATAATAGTAGTATATGATAGCGTATAATAGCGTATGATGGTTTATGATAGTATATGATAGTGTATGATAGCGAATGATAGCGTATGATAGTATATGATAGTATGATAGTATATAGTAGTGTATGATAGTGTATGATATCGTATGATAGTGTATGATAGTGTATGATAGTGTATGATAGTATATGATAGTATATGATTATAGTAGTGTATGACGGTGTATAATAGTATATGATAATATGATAGTATGATAGTGTGATAGTATGATAGTATGATAGTATGATAGTATGATAGTATGATAGTATGATAGTATAATAGTATATGATAATATGATAGTATGATAGTATGATAGTATATAACAGTAGAAGTATAAAATATTGTTCGATGTAGTCGATAAATAAAAAAAAATCAGTCGACTAAAAGTATCGTTGGTTACTATTGACTAAATCGATAGTTTTTAGTCGATGGTGCCCTTCATCATACTGCGCTGTTTAACGCCACACATTCTGCTGTAAATATAGATGCCAGTTTATTGATGCTATGTGTTACAGTGTGGTTTAAGTTATCACAGATGCAGACGCATCCTACAGATAAGGAGTTTTCGATTTACTACCGTCTGCATAGAAAATGTTAGCATTTTCATTAGATATGATATCAGTAATGATTGTATTAGGATTTGCGTTTTCTTTTAATTGCTTGCCTAATTCTATATTTACATTAATATTCTTAATTAGAACGTTATATTTATAGTTGTATATATTGTAATTGTTTTGAGAGTATATCATATCAATTGCATTGTTATAAACATTTTCTATACAGTTCGGTAGTAAACGTGTGCCAAATTTGCGTCTTCTGTTTTTATTTTTGAGTACGTACAATGTATATGATTTAAATTATGATTAACGATTTATGTTTAGTTTGCAAAGAATTATGATTAATTAATTACGTTCAATATGATTATGAAGCATTGTGAATAATTTAACATATAATCTTTATACATAAAACTGGAATACGTCGTTTAATAATTACATGAATATGTTCAACAAGTAAGTATATAAGTTCTCGTTAAGTGTAAAGAATGTACAATCAAAATTAAATTATAATTTATGTGATTTGATTTATGATTTACTTTTAACTTATAAAGGATTATGATTAATTCAGTGTAGATATAGCTACGATTAAAATAGTATTCAGCAGATCGTTTTATAATTACGTAAATATGTTCAACAAGTTAATATAAATGCTCGTTAAGTGTAAAGAGTACATATCTAAAATTAAATTATAATTATATTTATTAATATAATACACGTTTAAAACGGGTCAGGGTCCACCCATCGCTTGTACATCGTAAGTGCTCACGTTAGTTGACAGCAAGATTAATTGCCAGTACTTTTCCAGCTTAAGAAAAAGATGAATCTTCCTATTACTAAATCGGAATTAAGTCGTTGATTATTCCCGCGGATGGATTTGCTGACCGAGCGAAGCGAGCGTTTCCTCGCGACGTTATTCCCTTGTTGTATAATGTACTATTATTTCCGTATTTGCGGGAATAAAGTATATGCGTAAGAAAAGTGCCACTTTAGTCCCGTTTTTGAGGGAATAAAGTGGCTATTATATGTAGGTAAGGCTTTTACACTTCAATCGTATGTTCAACAATTCAGTATACAACAATTTCGTTAAATTCAAAGAAAGTGCAGGCAGATTAAAGAGAGAGCAATGCAAGAAGCAGTCACTCTAAAAGATATAAATTAGGTCAAGTGTGAAGATCTAAACGACATGAGTGGCCAAACAAAAACAAGTAATAAAGGAAAAAGCTGTAAGTGCTTCTGCATTTATTTAGGAAGAGTGAACGAGGGCCACTGAATCACTAATCTTCTTAATTGCTACCGTCACGGACACATCGGAAGTGATTTGTGTACATTGGCCAACTCTGAATGCTGTAATTACAGTAATTACTGGCGATGGATTCAAGTATACAGTTAGTCTCAAAAGTAGTTTCATATGTACTGCTCAGTCTGTAACAATAGAATGTTAACGTTATATGAATTCTCAAATAAAAGCAATGACAAAAAATTCAAATCTTAACAGTTACTACATATTACATTAATAAAACAGTGTACAAAATTTTATAAACTATGCGAACCTATTAAACTAGTTATTAAATCTTCACTTGTATCGAATATTAGAATTTCGATTTCACTTATAAAAAAAATACGAGTGTAACAATGAGAGAATTTTGTAATTTTGTATAGATAGCTGTTCAATTACACCAACAGAAGCCTAATGTTAAGAGCTTTTTCACTATTTATGTAAATGTAACTTAAAGCGCCGCCTCCTTGCTATAGGCGTTTACATAAATAGGACTGTACATATGGTTCCTCACGCCATTCTGAACGAAAACTTAAGGAGGTTCTACCGGTAACAGTTTTAAAATTACGAAAAATATAAAATTTAGCGTATGAGTAGATTTTGGTTAAATAATGACTCTGTTAAATCTGCAATAAATCTGGTATTGATTCTTCTAGACTTTGATATATAATTATAACGTTTTGAAATGAAAACAATTTTAAATTCAATATTAATTAAGCTAATAAGGGAACAAACATTAAATACATACTTATGTCTTATTATGGCCGAATTAATATTTTATGTCAGTAAACAATAAACAAATAAGAAAATGAAGAAGTGAGCAAGTAAAAATCTAAAAAAATAAATACATACATGATTAAATACAGAGATAGGATTCTCTATTTAAGTACTTTTGCTGTATTGTGCTGCAAGTTTACATTGATTTCATAATTCTAGATTTCATCGACCTTATTTAACTTGTTTAACTTGACTACACTGTTGTTACGATTTCATTATTTTGTGGTTCTCAATTAAACAACAAAATATAACCACACATCTCAAACTTGCCCAGTTTTTTTACCTTTTCATAAAAAGGTCAGATTTATTGCAGATTTAACAGAGTCATTATTTAACCAATATCTACTCATACGCTAAATTTTAGATTTTTCGTAATTTTAAAACTGTTACCGGTAGAACCTCCTTAAGGCACTATGATAAAAAAAATCCATATTTTGCGAAGTATTTCAAATTTTACTCAAGATCCACTAACATTTAATCTAATAACTCGACTATAATTCTTTTTTTGTAATATAAATGCAAAAAACTTCAAATCATATTAAATGTCATTAAAGGAAACATTAAAACAGCAACTAGAAAAATGTTTATGTTCGGCAAATGATGTCATCCAAATACAGTCACGATGAACAAATAACAAAATACAAAAAACA
Organism: Ceratina japonica; assembly: GCA_019453355.1. Taxonomy (NCBI): domain Eukaryota; kingdom Metazoa; phylum Arthropoda; class Insecta; order Hymenoptera; family Apidae; genus Ceratina; species Ceratina japonica. The sequence continues at coordinate 2,414 of SMSR01009318.1, read as the reverse complement.
AAAACTTTTCAGAGTGCAAAGATCTGTTAAATCAAGGTGACTCTTTTCTGAACTTGTCCTGTCAAATCTTAGGGTTTGGCCTATTAAGGAGGTTCTACCGGTAATAGATCTAAAATAACGAATTTGACGAAAATTTACAGAGTTATAAATAAAAGCCTAATAAAGCTGTAGTTAAATTTTTGTGGAGTTTCATGGGTTTTGAAGCGAGAAAGAAATATTTTAATTTTTCCAATTTTANGATTGGAAAATAAATAACGAATGAATTGCAACTTTAAAAATGATGATTCATGGGATGTAAGAGTCACAAAAAATTAATAATCTTGTAAAAATATTCATTATGTTTTCTCCGGCGGACATATGGCAACGTCGCACTTGGACAACCGCTTCTCTCTCTATCTCACTCTGTCTCCCGTGCGTCGTCAGCTATTATTCTGTCATCAATCGTATGCACAGTGAGGTTAGGAATCGCATAAAAGGATTTTTGCCATAATCTTTGGATGTTTTTCCAATTTGCTGCAGTTCGTGCCGCCTTTTGAAGACTTTAGCTGACACTAGTTTGCCTTTTCAATAATATCTTGGTTGCTTTTCGCTCATTTTCCAATCGTATTCTATCCAGTCAAACGGTAAACAAGAAAGTATGGTATGCAAAATGCGACGTTGACAAATCTACGAAAGGTACTGCGCTAATCAAGCACAAGCTGTAACGTACATTGTTTTGACTACTTATGTACCGGTAAAACCTCCTTAAAAAAAAGACTTCATGTTATATCGGATGAATTAATAAGAAATATGATACAAAAAAATGGCACTTCTATTATAAAACATAGGAGAAGAAAATTTTTGTTTATTACACGAATCAATTAATTGAATAATCTCCATAAAATGGAAAAAAATCATAGAATGTATTGGGTTGTCCCGAAAGTTCATGCCGAGTTTTGATAGCTGGCATTAGAACAGGTGCCTGTCAGAATGTTTAAAAACCAATGAAATGTGTATTCCAAAACGGGAGATTCCGGGTATAAATGTATACAAGAATTGAATCATTATTATATTCCGAGTATAAATGTGTATCAAAATTAAAACGCGCTATAAATTTTCAATAAAAAATGGCAAAAACTTTCCGAACGACCTAATATCTTTTGGTTGCTGAAAATGGCTGTATTATATTTAAGTTATTATTATCATACTTATTGTGAAATTACAGGTAAATTGCATCGGTTATCACCGAACATAATCAAATAATTCATGTTACCAATGATTCTTTTCATCGACACATCCTCTATGTATACATAAAAGTAATTGTATATGTATACAGACGTCTAACTAGTAATATATTTGCTCGTAGGCGGATTCGTTGGAATTAATTACACTCCGACGCGAACTTTTTTCAGGAACGAAGGGAAGGAAAATTCGAAGGGGTAGTTCGGTTCTTTCACGTTTCTTGGAGGGGAGGTTAATGGCCTCCCCTGCGCTCGCGTTTCCGGCGCCCGGGCGTCCGGTTTCCGATGACAATTCTGTATCCCTTCGCTGCGCGGACGATGATTCCATGGAATCTGAAAAGTCGGTGAAGCGAGAAGAAGCCAGGGAGAAACTGGGGGATGAACCGGGATGGGGATGGAAATGTTAGCGATATGTCGTCGCATCCGGTTCAACGGGAGCGAATCACTGCTCGCGTGCCTGTCATTTGTCAACAAGACGACCGTCACGATTTTTCCTGACGAAAACTACGACTTTATTTTACGAGGGGAAAACTTCCTATTGTGGGTAGGAGCGTCTCATCCTAATCGTTTTATTCACTCGTGCATTAAGCCGTGTATTCGTGAAAACAAGGGACATTCTGAATCTTATTTTATCATTTCTGATGGGAGGAATGAAGGAGACGACTTTTATTTCCGGCTTTATATTGCAAATTGAATAATTATAAGTACGTAAATAAATAATTGATCACATACCTTTCTTTTTCTAACCATAATGAACCTCGGGAAAAATACCTACACTTATTTTACTGCTGCACAGAAAAACAATGCTACCAAATAAATAATTTTATAACGGCATGTCGTTAGAGCCATCGACAAGGAGTTCGGTAAATGGCTACGTATCGCAGTAGCTATATACCGATATAATTATTCTATATTCGATTGCTACGTTTGCACTGTTCAAATTATAGACAAAAAATAGCTCAAATAAAAAAATTTCTACAATCAATTTTTTTTTAGAAAATATATTCCGTATATACGTGACAAAATTGCAGTTTTTATTAGCGCGATCGAAAAGTGGAACATGATCGAAAACCGGGCCAACTACCTTATATAACCAAGAAAATAAATCAGTTTTTTAGTGAGCCCAAAAATGGTGTCATCTTTTGTCAAAGAACGTCATAACTCGTTACTGTATCTGATTTGTTTGAACACTAA